>JACATO010002141.1:402500-695344 GCA_018389105.1 Nautilus pompilius
ATTAAAGTGGCTTTGCGCACCTGTCTGACTCCAACCGTGCTCTCGTGTGAATGGAACTTTAGTAAGTGAAACTTAATCAGAACAGATACCAGGGATCAACTAGGGGGGGGCAGAGCGGCCTTCACCCCTAGCAATGTTCTATACCGAGCCACCCCCTTAGTGCGATCTTCTTACCTGCCACCCCCCGACGTTGCGTTAAAGGGCGGTAACTCTTGGGGGGGAGGGAGAGAGACGACCGGCTTTAATTATTGCAACTGCGAAACGGAGGCCAGAGGCCGTCGTGACTCGTTGTCAACTCGTTCTCGGTCCAGCGATTGCGGGTTCTTAGGCTGGTGATTCCTGGTGGGGCGGATGAACGCGTCCTTTAAAAAGAGTGTCTTCACGCGCTTGGCTGTCCGGGGCGCTTGGCTGGCCGGCGGCGGGCGGAGGGCCTCCTACCGTGAAGGGGACTCCGCCGAGCTCAGGAAGGCTTTCACCCCCGACGACGTTCGCAAGTTCGCCGAGATAACCCTGGACGACAACCCGCTCCACTTAGATCCACAATACGCCAGAACCACGCGGTTCGGGAGATGTATCGTCCACGGGGCGCTCATCAATGGGTGCGTTGTCCCCGTATCTTCGTTCTTTCTACCTGTCCGAGTCGAGCCGGGTCAGGGGTTCCGCGCGCCAGCCCAGTTAGGTTTACTGAGGTAACCTGGTGCTTTCCCACAAATCTAAAGCCTGATGTCTCCTCTCAACCACGCCGACATCACTCACGTCCCCCCACCTCCATTCTGGTGAACCATCTGTAAACCTGTTCCGGGTTATCCCACGTGTGGCCTCCTCATCAAAGCCTGATGGACACGAACCGTGATTTCCCGCCTAATAACCTTGTTTAACACCTCCCAACCGATGTTCCTTTGCTTTCTCAGCAGTTGTACGACGTGGTTCCCCCCCCCAATCCGAGGAACCACACCATCTACTCTCTCTCTCTCTCTCTTTGTTATGTTTAAAACTAATGTATTTTGCACTCACATTAAGTCATCTTTCATCAGGATACTCAGTTGTTCCAGAGTTTCCAAGTAACTCATTAACACGCCCCCATCATTTACTCTTCCATACACTTTATTGTCATAAAATCATTTTAACACCTGACGCTATTTCCTTCATCCGTGTCGTTAATGAATAGTAATCAAGCGAAACTGAACCTGCAATCAACCATGTTGCTAGTAACATTCACAAAACCTCAACAACACTGCAAAGGTAATCAGTCTCTTAGCCACGTTTTTACCAATACTCTGGTCTTCTTAAGTAATCTTTATGCTTTACCTTTCTGCCTGTGAGCAATGATTATCTACATTGATTTTTGTACAGGACAGACCGTTCTGTTTGTACCCTAATGATGTGCAGGCTTGCAGGATATTTTAAATTCCAACCCTATTTTCATCTTCTGAAACAATTTTGCTTAGCATGGAGTCATTTTAGTCTATGTAGCAAAATACAGGTATTGACAATCAAGCTTTCAGATCACACAGATCGAAGTTTTTCTTCTTTAGAAATGAAGTATAGTGATGAAGAAAATTATGTTTTGAGGATGATGATTATTGTTTAATATGAACAGTGAAAACTGGTTGATTCCCAGGTAGTAAAACAAATAAAAAGATAAGTGATTGAAGCTACCAAAACAATCTTTGATGCCTTGCAATAAACTATTTAATTACTTCAATCAGGCTGAGGACACCGTTTCATTATATAAATTTGATCTGACTAATGAATTTTTTTATGCAAATCTAAACAGTGTTTACTGTAGAAATAAACAATTAGGCCTAGCATTTCTATCATACTTGCTTTAGTGAAACAGAAAACAAATGATCTGACCATTGTATTTATTGCTAGGCTGCTGTCTGCTGTCTGTGCTACCAAGCTCCCAGGACCTGGAGGCATTTATCTGTCACACAATCTTGAATTTCCAGCACCTTGTGAGTATTTTGATGGTTGCTATTGGTTACAAACAAGAAGAATTCAGAAATGCAAATAATTCAGAAAGAAATTACACGCATTCTTTCTTTCTTTGTTTTAAGAAAAAAATACCTGAGAAGTTTATGTGAATGAGAGAGAGAGAGAGACATTTTTTTTTAAAAAATCTATCCTGAAATTATTTTTGCATTTGTAATCGTATTTCTTTTAATGCATCTACAGGTATTAACATATTAAGTAAAGGTTTTAAAGATAATATGGCACTTGTACACATTTTATGTTTAATCACTATATTAAATACTAGGTACAAATTCAAATTGAAAATGCACCACACCTTAGTTTTGTTGTGAAACCTGGTAAAAAGGGAATCTATTGTGTAAAATCTCTAACCAGGAAGCCCAGATGGTAACTTGCTATGAGAAATGGGTGTAGATAGTACAATAGTAGTAGGGATACACATACCTGCTGCAGTAGTAGTATATTTAAGAAATGATTGTTTTTTTTCTTCATTTTAATAAAAACCTGTTAGCAAATTTAGTGTGTTTAACTAAACTGATTAAAAAAAAATGAAAGATTAAACTTAGTATCTTAATTTATTTTTTAAATCTATGATCTATCAACAAGTTTGTGTGTGTTGAATATCAAAATGGTTTCAAAGAATTTACAAATGAAATGACCAATGCCAAGTAACCTGAAACAAAATAGAAGAGAAAGGGTTTTATGTTAATACCGTTACAATTTGAAGCTGTTTACATTTCAGTTTGGTCAGATGTTTTAAAATATTTTTTGTTTGTTTTTTTAATTATGTTCCTACCTTTTTCCATTTTGTTTAATGCAGTGTATGTTGGTGAAGAGGTAGCTGCCAAAGTGGAGATAACTAAGGTGCTCAAGAGAGTGTTAGTAGTTAAAACAACAGCAGTAGCCACAGAAAGAAATAAGGTATTGACTAGTTTTGTAAAAGAGCCGGTATTTTACATTTACCAAGAATTCTCTTGAAAACTTACGGTATACTTTTCTCTTTCTCTTGTAATTTGCAGCTAAAACAAGTGGCTTTTATTTCTATTTTGTAAATTTTGTTGCAGCACTTATTTAACTATTTCCTGATCACAAGAGACTAATTGCATCAGGATGTAAAGTAATCTGATATATAATCTACTTCTCTTGTTTTAAAAAATTGATATGTATATACAGAGGGTGGATAGAATTTATGATGCAAAAAGACTGCAGGTGAAAATGCAAACAAAAAACTTCTTAGGACCAATAAGAAATCTAAAACAGATTCACAACTTTTCTATTAATGTCTTTTTCTTTTCTTAATTATTTTAAAGATTGTATTTCAAGGCGAAGCTCGGATTCTTGTACCAGAAAAAAGAGAAGATTAACTCTGTATTGGTAAAAAAAGTGAGTGTTTAGGTTATAGGCAACATCTGATTTCTACTTTAATCTGACCTTGTTTATGGTCCTAATCTTCAGTGTCATTTTAGATCATTTTAAAATATGAAAATAATGGTTTTACTTTATAAATAAAAAAGCCAAATTCTATAAGTATGTTGGACATCAAGCCATTCAGAATATTGCTAGTTTGTTGTTTTTTTTAACTTGTGTTTCCTTGCTTAGGAGATGCTAATTATTTTTACATATTTTTTTTACTAAAAATATTTCTGTCTGTGACTCGTTCTAATGCGGTAACCTTGAGCAAGACTGCTGCTATACATTCTTGGCAAGAGGAGTGAAAACACCAGTTAGCGTCACTCGACAAGAATTTCTAGAGCCAGCCCTCAAAATGCTTCATGTTCTATTTCGTGAATTTTTTTCTTTTTAAAAAAAAAAAAAAAAAAAAATCTAACTAGCTCTTCCCTAAAAGGTTTCCTTGGTGCTGCTGTCTGACTAAAAATAAAAGGAACTGTGTTTTAAAGCTGGCATAACTTTGTACACACAAGAACCAATATCCACTTCTGGTGCACCTTGGCATTTGCATCTTTATTCAGATGATTCCCTTTAGTAATGCTCAATTCTTCAGTCAAAAATATATAATTGTGGTTTTAACAATAAAATGATTTAACGTCAAGAGAAAAAGTGGATAGAGATTTTGATGAGAAAAGTTGTGCACAATAAGTTTGACAATAAGCTTTTTTTTTTTTTTTTGACAAATGCGAATGTTTTGACAGCCATGTAACTAATGCATTGATTACATGCGGGGCCCCACAACTACGACCATTACTAATTTTTTTTCTTGTTTTTCTTTCTCAAAAGAAAACAACAACAAGATTTGAACCAGCTCAGAAGTTTGTAATTTTAATGGCAAATAAAATTTTGAAAAATCGCAAACATTTATTCATAGAAAGGAGGAAAATTTTAATTCTTGTAAAATAAAATTTTTAAAGCTTTCTTAATAATGTATATTATTATTCTTTAATTTAAAAAAAATGTTTAGTACATTTCTTAGTAGTAAATTCAAATGAACAGCTAGCTTGGACTGGGAAGTAATATTGTAAGTGGAAATTTCCATTACAATTTTAGACTGTGCCCCAGTAATTCCCATCTTAAATGTTCTAGTGTTACTATGAAAGTCAGAAGTTTAAATCAAATTTACCCTGCATAATGGGGAGAGCAGCACTCAGCTGTTTGTGATGCAATACACATGATTTTGGGAAGCCTGCTTTACAATGTACTATTAAATGATGATGATGATGCACAAGTTCCATTCAGGAAACACGAAAATGTCTTTAAAATAGGCTTCATTTGGTTTGGATGATGATAGATTTTATACTTTTAGACTGACTGATTTTTTTAAAAAATGTTTTCTGAACTTTAACAGTGGTAGAAAAGGAAATGAGACAAAAAGAAATCCAGGTGAGAAAGGGTAATCTTAATAGACTTTAGCTGAAGGCAATGACATGTGACAACAAAATGACAATTTTTAAAGCTGAATCTATTGCCAGATCATTTAGATATGATTTTTAAAAACAAACCTTCAAAATAGAGGCATGAATCTGGTATCAAAGAACTACTACAAGAATGTTTTTTTTTTGCAATGCTTAATTTAATTTATTGGCTTCATTCTAGATTTAATTGCATGCGACAGAACTGAACAGACGGTAAAGTGCTCTCTTTTGGTACAAGCAGGCCACCCAACTCCACTGACATCTGAAGATGGACCAGTAACTACTGGCTTAGATGTAAATGACCAAATCATGAGGAGCGCATATTAATCATTGAACTTTAGTCCAAAAAAAAATCTTTATCTATTTTTTTTTTTTTTTTAACTTTGCTTTGAGAATTAAGGATTGGGTTCTTGTTACATTACTTTCACCTTAAAACAGTGGCATTTAACACAATCTGCTGCTCTTACCATCCATAATAGAATGCGGTTCCAAGCCTTGATCTACATGATCAGTGCAGCCACCATAATACTCCATCATCCAAAAGAACAAATCTACCTTCATTTATAGAAGAATTTGGACAAATGTTTTTAATTGATTTGTTTTAAAGATTTGTACTTCAGAATTTTAACAACAATTTAAACTACTATGTATTATGTATTTTACAAAAAAATCTCTATAATAGACTTGTAATTGCAGCTAAATAATTGAGCTTGTAAAATGTATGAATAATAGACTATAGTATAATGCATTTTATAGTCATAATAATAATTCTAGTAATTTTGGTGTGGCATTTCTTAAGGTTATAAAATTCTATTGCAACTACCGTATTAAATGCAGCATAGTTTGCATATTTTTAACTAATGTTGAAAATTATGGAAAATCATGGTCATATATCATATTAGAATCCCAAAAATTATGATACTCCAGTGATTTTGGTATTATTAGAAGAAAGTAGCATCATCGTAGTGCAGTATTGTGAGAGCTTATAAAAAGCCTTTGGCAGTGTAAAGTAAAAACTGATTAACCACTAAATCTGCTGGCTCATAATTTCAAACTAAAAAGAATCCAAAGTATTTTCAATTTTAGGGAAAAGTTTCAGTAACATTGTTTTATTTGTTTAAATCACATTTTAAAAATGGTTTGAACATAAAAGTCAACAGGTTAATTCCCATCAGTTCTATCAGGTGGAACCAAGCTGTTGTAAAGAACATCTCTGAACTCTCTCAGAATTCATATAGTGGGGCTAATGATGCAGCAGGTTAGACAATATTCTCAGCAGAGATTATGAAACAAATGGAGCACTCGTTTCCTTTAGTACCTTCCTAATGCTGTCAGCTGTTCTGTAAATTCTTTGTCGTTTGGATTTTCTTTGCATTTCAGAACGTTGTTAGGTTGGATGACATGTTGGAATCTATCAAAAAAAAGAGGAAAAAAAAGCAACATTGAGAGAAGTTTAGAAATTTAAAGTGGACTTAACATTTGTGAAATTGTGACATGTTTAACTACCATTGGAATTTTTTAACTTAAAATTACCTGTGTCATCTCTCCAAGGTGTGATGTGACCCAAATGTGATCACATCTCCACATGTTTAGAATTGCTTGACCACCTGTTTAGGCAAATCTTTAAATACTAGATAATGCTATAGTATTTTTGCTAGACATTGAATACTGAATAAAAATTACACATGGTTATATATTTCAACATAATTATGTCATCACTTTGCATGTAAGACAAAAGAAAAGAAAATGGATGTACTACAAGTGTAGTTCTTTTTCTTTTTAATTTTAATACGAAAATAAAACTCGCATTGCTTTTGAATATTTCAAAAAATTCTTTATTTTTTTATAAGTACATAAAGGGCCAAAAGCAACAGAATGATTCTGTGATGTTTGTTTTGGAAAAGTTTACTTTTAAGTTAATTATTAAATAATTTGAAAATAAAAACAGACTTGGGAATGAGTTTTTTTTTTATATCTCTTGTGATATCTCATTATATGGCTGCTGATTCATTAGTTGCTGGGTGACATTGCTGTAATCACAAGCTCAAACCACAGAGAATCTGGGATTAAGCATGATCTACATGAACAAAGATTATTATTCACTTAAACAAAGTCATGATTTATTAGAAGCTTAGTCAAATTTGCGACACTTTAAAAAGAAAGCTACATTGATCAATCAAAGGTAGATAATTTCAGAGAGCTTATAATCCTAATTCAATCACAATTTAGTATTAAGACTTTATAAGTCAGCAGAGATTTTCCTACATTTTCCTTCCTTTTAAATGGAGTCTGGTTGACTTTAAAATTAATTTTCCTACTTAAAAAAAAAAATTCTCTAAATTTCATTTTTTTTTTATTCCTCTCAACCTCGGGGTGAAAGTAACAAATGAACAAACACTGTTGCCAGTCTCGTCTAATGTGCGTAATGGATTGTTGAAGGATACAGTGAAAATAAGTCTCTTGAAGTTTGTAGTGAAAAGTTTATGAACAAATTATCCTTGTGTAAAAGTGCCAACAAAAAAAACCATGATGCCAGCTCTCATTAGACCTGTGCAAAGTTGATATCCATAGAGAGATTTAGGCATCCCACAGAAATAGACACAACAGTTGTTGAAACAATCTGAGGTTTCCATGGTGTCATGCCAAAGGATCTTACACGAGTTACACAAGACATCCTACAGTCATTGTTATGGAGGAATTGAAACCAGTAGATACTGTGTCATGTATGAGGTACTGTGATTGGCTGCAGGTGGATTTCTGGGTGCCTGCTCCCACCTTAGTGGGAAAATAATCATTAATGGTCTTGTGAGAACCCGCAGGCACTCTTCCCATTCTGCTTACGCGATAGGGAAGATTGGTGTCATGTCAGGTTAATGTGATCCGTATTTTTCAGATACCATAAATTCTGAATGGTGTTAAAACTATGTTCTGGATTCCCTGGCAGAGAATGAACAGTTTCTTCGACCAAGATGGAGCTATGGCACATACTGCATGGACCACTCTCGCACATGTCTATGAGGATTTTGTGTGATGAGTGAGCAATGAGTTGTCTTGCGGTCACGGCATGTAGCTTTTACCTCTGGAAAAATCTGAAGTCAGAAGCGTATAACAACAGTGCCTGGTTGGATCCATGGACTTAAGAAGAATATTTCTGCCATCATAGCTCCAATTATGTCTGACAAACTATAAAAGGTGTACAGTAATATGATGGAGAAGGTACAGAAATGTCTCAATGAGAAGTGATGTCATCTCCAACCTCTACTATGAGGTCATCATATTTGGACATTATCATACCTGTGAGACTATCAAGTGGCCCATATATTCCTTTTTTAAAACATATCTGCCTACACTTCTTATGTAGACTTTTCTGTGGGAGTCTACTCTGTAGTAGTGCACAAAAATTGTAACTGTCATAGTCATTAGTGTATTGTAAATAGAAATAGTCATCAAATATTAAGAATTTTCCAGAAATTTAATTTTTACAGCCAGTTAGCATTTAGACCCCAAAAATCCTGATTCTATGGCATTATTCAAATGCTTTTTTTTAAAGTTTTTTTAAAATAAAATTAAAATTTGGTTTTAAATACCATTTTGTGGTTATCCCATCATAATTCAGTAAAACATCTGGAAACCATGAAAAATGTTTAGAAAACTATCTAAAGCATAATTTTTTTAAAAATTAAGTAAATGAAATTGGAGATTTTTTCAAATAAAAATTGAAAAGAAGATAGATAGATATGGTGCTATTTCCAATGCCTAAATATTCAGCCACAAAAAAATGGCTTAGAAAATTCTGAACTGCTTCAAACTTTCAAATCTAAATATTTCTGAGGTTGTATTTTGAATAATTCCTTTTTTTTTTTTCTTCAATGTGAGATAGCTAACAATAAAACGACAGGAGATATACATTACATTAAGTAAACTTATTTTGATAGGATAGTGTAAAATCGCTAGGTTTTTTTTTATATAAATATACACTGACGATTTAAAAATAACAAAAACAGTGGTGTCTCAATAAAACTGTAAAAAAAAATAAAAGGTTTTGTAATTCGCGATTTTACTTAAATAAATAACATGAAATAGATTTTCAACTCCAAATATCCAAAGATGGTACTGATGGGAAGATGGGGGCGGCGCAATTAGAGATTATTTTAGAAGTACCTTTCCAATTATATATGGCTAATTTTTTTTTTTTTTCTGAAAAACTGAAATGTTCAATACCTAGACCAGTCTCCTTTACAGATTATCCAGGGTAAAATATCAATTTTCTTGTGTAGTTCCCAGGAGATTTGAGGACTGACCAACTCGGGCGAGCCCGCCGCCTTCCCCCGGGTTATCAGCTGCAAGTAGTTGTCGTAGCAGCAGTACTGGGACGCCAGAGTGGCCATGCCGGGAACCAGGAGAGATCGTATGCAGTACTTGGCACCGGGTTTGTACAGGTCGATCCGCTCCCGTGTTTCGCTCACGTACTCCCACGGGAAATACCTCTGCTTTAGCCTGTCCCACAGCGCATTGCTGTGCTTGAGCTCTGTCGGGTAGAGACACGGACAGGCCGGAAGTTCTCTCAGGCTCAGCAGGTACTTGCTGAGTGACTGGTTCTTGCACTCCATCCACTGGCCGCACTCGTCCATGTCCTCTGTAAACGAAGAAACAAAAGTTTTATTTCCCGGCTCGATGCAAAAAACGGAAGCTTATGGAGTCGACCGTGAAAACTCGCGATCAGCTAGATCAGGGGTCACCAAACTACGGGCCGGATCGGGCCCGCGACGTCAGTTCATCAGGCCCGCCGACGGTACTTGCATTTGCGTGATAAAACGGATGGAGCACGAGATGTTGTGAAATAAAATTTCTTAAATTTCTTCATGGATAATTGACACATCATGGGCAAGAAGCTCAGAAAAATTCCCCGGTCAAGGTGTTAATCGAGCTGGTCTCTAGGCTGTCTTCTTCACCCTTTATTATGGCTACTAAGAAAAGAAAAGTGGACGCCGAGGAATGGGGAGTAAAGTACTTCTTTGTGGAAACAAAGGACCAGAAAGCTAGTTGCGTGGTATGCAGCAAAAGTGTTGCCGTTTTGAAAGAGTACAATCTTCGGCGTCACTATGAAACAAAACATCTATCAACATATTCAAAGTTTTCTGGAAAGTTACGCTCTGAGAAATATGAGTCCATGAAACGTGGTTTAGAAACTCAAAGAAATCTCTTCACGAGAAAGTTTGCTGAAAATGAACCTGTCACTCGTACAAGTTACAAAATAGTGCATAAGTTGGCAGAGCGAGGAAAACCGTTTACTGATGGCAACTTCATCAAAGAGTGTATGATGGAAGCAACAAATGACTTGTGTCCTGAGAAAGCCGATTTGTTTGGAAGGCAAGTTCAGTTGTGCGGAGAACAGTTGGAGAGAACATAGTGCTACAGATACGCGAGAAAGCTAGGAACTTGTTGTGGTATTCTCTGGCGCTGGATGAGTCTACTGATCTCTCGAGTACGTCACAACTTCTTGTGTTCATTCGTGGTGTCAATTTGGACTTTCAGATAACGGAAGAGTTGGCATCCGTTTGCTGCATGCATGGAACAACAACTGGAAAAGACATTTTCATGGAAGTGCAGAAAACTTTGCAAGACTATAACCTTCAGTGGAATCAGCTTCGAGGTGTTACAGTTGATGGAGGAAAAAACATGGCTGGAGTGAGGAAGGGTCTGGTCGGGCAGATCAGGACTCAGTTAGAAGATTTGCAAATTCCGGGCGCTCTGTTCATACACTGCATCATACATCAGCAAGCACTCTGTGGGAAAGACTTGGATATTTCTTGTGTACTGAAACCAGTCGTTTCTGCTGTGAACTTCATTCGGGGGACATGCACTCAATCACCGTCAGTTCCAGGCTTTTCTTGAAGAAATTGATTCTGATTTCTGTGACTTGCCTTATCACACAGCAGTGAGGTGGCTCAGCTGCGGTAAAGTCCTGTTTCGTTTTTACAAGCTCCGAAACGAAATAGATTTTTTTCTCACTGAAAAAGATAGAGCTGATCCACAGCTGTCAAAGTTGTCATTTTTGGTCGACATTACATCCCACATGAATGAACTGAACTTGAAACTTCAGGGAAAGGATAACCTCGTCTGTGATCTCTACAGAATCATCAAAGGATTTCGGAGAAAGCTGTCATTGTTTGAAGCACAACTGGAAGGAGAAAACTTCTCTTATTTTCACTGTTTCAAAGAGTTTTGCGCTACAATTGCTGAAGATGTCAACCTCGATTTTCCTAAAAAGATTATTCGTGACTTGAAGAAGCATTTTTTGGAGATATTTTCAGATCTCGACAGAATTGAGAGTGACATTCTTCTGTTCCAGAATCTGTTTGATTGTAACCTTGATGATGTGCCAGTTGAACTACAGTTGGAGCTCATTGATTTGCAAGCAAATGACTTGTTGAAAGAGAAGCACAGAGAAGGAAAACTTGTTGAATTTTACCGCTTCTTACCTGATGTTGAGTTTCTGAAATTGAAGAAATTTGCCGCTGGTATGGCATCATTGTTTGGAACAACTTGTCTGTGAGCAAACATTTTCAAAAATGAAGTATGTGAAGTCAACACATCGAACGAGATTGACTGATGAACATTTGAAAGCAATTCTCTTGATTGGATGCAGCAATTCCAAACCAAACATTGATGATATCTTGAAAGCCAAACGTCAGTTTCACAAATCTCACTAACCTTTTTTGCTGCTTAGTTTGTAAGATTCGGATATGTGCACACTAGGTCTGATGTAACTATATTTTAGCTAACGTCGCCTTCTTTGATAACTTTTTAGTAAATAAATATGTTGGTTGTCTTTGTTTTTTGTGCATTGCACGCCACTCACCCATGATTAACATGGAATGCTAAACTTAGTGTTTCGTCTTTTTTCCCAGAGCTTTCGTTCTGGCTTGCAAGTATTGAACAGAATGATTATGCGGCCCACGCTCGTCATTCTTTCAGTTATCCGGCCCACTGTGAAAAATGTTTGGTGACCCCTGAGCTATACGTATAGCGCTGAGCCGCGCCCAATCAGGTGCTACACCCGTGGGGGGGGGGACCCGGAAGTTTGATAATTACGTATCGTATGTGGGATGGGGAAGTATGCGTTCACACGGACCAGTCTGGGGAGCCGTGGACCCTAAACTACTGGAACCTTGAGGTGAAGTAGAACATGTCACTCCCTCACACACCCCACTAGATATGACTCGGCCTCTTCTTCTCCGTCACGGTCCGCAATGGTTATACGTGGTCGGGTGACGCCACCGCCAACGCTAAAACAACAGGCAGAAACAATGGTGATTTATTGGATTGGGCAGTTAAGCGGGAAATGGTTAATGCTATAATAAAAAAAACCCGTAAGATTATCTTCTACGCAGGCGACAGCGACATCATTTTCATGTGGGTGACACACTAGACTATAAAACACAGTCTCTGGTAGGGATCCGGGATTTGATGCCAATTAAAATGTACGGATCCGCCAGTCGTCAGGGGCACCCGCGAAACCACAACCTGCATCCGGAATGTAAAGAAGTTGTTTTGATTCCGCTGTACAAATAAATACAGTGCTGTGTGCTGATAATCGATACCACAGCCCAACACGATGATCGATCAGAGCCATTTTTGTCCGCCAGGTTTTGGATCCGAGTGCCATAAGAGTTGATTGGTGGATCTGTTCTGGGGAAACATTCGGCTCGCTCTGTCTGCCTGTCCGTCCGTCCTTCACTCCAGGGGGGGGGGTTGCGGTTCTTTCAGTTCGATTTTTTGTCTTTGCTTAATATCGAACTTTGCTTCCCTCGAAATTTTCCGATTAGCACTTCCGGGGCCGCCATTGTCAATGGCCGCTTGTGGGCGACTGTTCTCTCCGTCTCTGAAGTCCGCAGTTCAAGCATAAACTACTGCTGCTGTTTGCGGCTCGGTTTCGTTGCTAACTGCTTGCAAGGAATAATTAACTTGAGTGGTTATGGATAGCATCGATACTCCAAAGGCCACTGATTAACTCTCTGAGGGTAGATAGAGTAACGACGTCAGAGTCCCTACACCATCTTGAGCAACCGTGAAGGCCATACACACCCACAACATTGTATACATCTGAGAGTCGTCCTCTGCGATTCTTTTTAACAGGAGACTTATTATGGCGTTGCCCAAAACCAAGGGGGAGGAAAAAGGGAATTTAAATTTTTTTTTTATTATTATTATTATCAGTCCTCATTGTTTATGCACTTATTTTTCAAAACCGCATTTAGGTTAATGTCCGCGCTTGGGAACCAACTCATTCATAAACATAAAGCTAGCCACAATCTCTCAGTCGATCTTTTCTCTCCTAGCTCCTTTCCTGACGTTCATTTACCAAATTATATCCTCTCTCTCGGCTTTCCTCACTCACCCGGAGAATGTACTTAGCTTGGCCGAGTCTTATTTTTCGGTTTCCTACCCTAAACTCGCGCCTTCTGACGTTAGCAGCATTCCCGTCTCACATGACTGCACAGATAATCGGCGCCTCGTATTTAGGAAGTGCCAGTTGTAATAATTCAGTTCGCATAATCTGGGTTTAATTTGAAGATAGGAAGGGAGAGAAAAAAAAAAATGTTGACCGGTGAAAGAATATTTATAAGATTTGCTTAGATTACGACACAGGAATGTCAGCAATTTTAACACGATCGTACGTATCTCTGCGAAACGAAGCCACACGCACAGCTAAGGAAGGGTACCACGTCGAATTTAATAATAATAATAATATCATCAGTTAGTTGTTTCTGCTGCGATTGCTCATTTCTTGGGGGGGAGGGGAATGTATTTGAGTCAGAAAGCCGTAATTTCATTTTAAAGAGATTTCTCTAATGGCATCGCATCTTTATATACTGGACTCATTAACAGGTATATACATATAATATGCCCCACATGTAACTATTGTTTCAGCAATCCGCCCATGATTGAAAGGTATGAACGAAAGATCAAAAAATAAAGCAAAATTCGTGACGTTGAGAATTAAATTTGTAAACTCGATTTGAGTGACCGAAAACGGTTTCCAAAGTGCACATCGCACAAGATGCCCTACCCTTTGGTGTCTTCGCAGATCCCACAGGCCCTTCAGTTTGTTTTTGTGTTTGTTTTTTTTTTTCCTTAACAGAAAGTAAAACTACAGATCCTTACTGTGATGTAGCGCAATGGGGCATAATGTCGAAGCTGAAGTATTCGCAGAACTGCGAAAGACTTCCTGGAACTCAGATGTTAGCTTTTTACAATTTTCTAGCATAACCAATTGTTACGTTCTAGGTAAAATCACGGGGATTTGTTGTTTTTTTTCTGATTTTCAAGATCATATTCGTAAATGTTGTACAGTTTTTACCTCGCTCCTGTGAAAAGCGTTTGTTTTTAAACTCTCGTCTACTTTCGATTTCGCTGTCGTAGTGTTGTTGCTCTGGCGTTAACACGTTGCCGAGGTCGAGTGGATGTTGGCTCGTGAATACATGAACTTCCTCTACGTTGGCAGTCGAGCTATTGTTGTTTTCAGTCCGGAGAACCGTTTCAGACGTCTGGGTACCACTTTTCTACGTAAAGAAACAAACGTATTATTTTATTTTAGCCAAACCGAACACACACACACACACACACACACACACACCTGGAAATGTAACAGGTCTGGAAATTACAGTTAGCTATAACAGCAGTGAAAAGAATCTTATAGACTTATAATTTATAATCCCCCCCCCCGTTATTTCCCTCCGCTTTACAGTCTGTAAAAAACGAAAACAAACAAGCGAAATACAATTGAAAAACTTGTTTTTTTTTTACACCAAAATTCTTCCTCTGCTGGACACAACCGAAATGGAGCAGAATTAACTGTATTCTTATTGTAAAGATGGTAGAAAGATCGGGCGGGCATCATCTCCGCGGCATAGCTGTGAGCGATCGCTCCAGTGGAGGAAGCAGCATCATGGTCCGAGGTGAAATCTTGGCATTTAAAAGAGTTCGTTCGTATTTATTTGCAATTTTTTTTTTTTTTTTTTGTTCTTGGTTTAGCAACCAGAGAACAGAGATATTTAAATGTTGGTAGCGTAACTAGAGTATTTGACATGTTTGCCTCGGTGGTCCAGTGGATTAGCGACGGGCTCAAATCCGGCCAGCGTCGGAATATAATCAACGTAAGTCCAGATTATCTCCGCATAACTCAACAGTCCGTCTTAAGGATGACGACGGAAAAATTTTTTTGAAATGTCGATAAATTTATAACAAGAGGCGTTGATAAAAAAAAAAAAAAAACATGAAAATACAGTATACGTCCAGTTCCTTGACCTCATATACCTGCCAAAAACAGAGGGGAAACACGATAGCTTTCCCATTATTTAAATAATTAATGATCACTAAATTACGGTGCTTGGCGCTGAAGAAACCTCGAGGCTATCAGGAATTTTTTACATGGTCGGTCGGGTCTGAGTTGAAATCTGGACGCGATGGCGCATTTTTGAAGCCAAGATTGCCAAGCGATTTGAAGTATCAGCATCAAGAGAAACGGGTTTCCTATTACAGTCGGAAACAACTTCCTGTTTACGTACTTAGCGGTGCCCAGACGAAACTCCGAGACAGTGAACGGACTTGTCGAAAGTGGTTTTTCCCCCGACGTCTGAGAAAAGCGGAATGTACCAACGTGGCTAGGTGATGAAAAAGAGCGAGAAGTGTAGTTAGTTAAGTTTAATGGGACCTTTTAAGATACAAGCCTAATCGATAGTCAGTCTTCTAGAAAACGAAAAGGTAGGAGGGGGGCGGGGCGTTTGATGTGATGTTACGTATATCTTGTTTTCTGGTTGGTGTAACAGGTGTAGCACGGACAGCACTTACTCTGGAATTTATCACCCAATAAAACGGAGCCGAGTGTCAGAAAACACGATCATCCACTTATTTGTGTGGACCCAAACGTCAACTGATGAACTTTAACTCCTTCTAAGCAGAATTTGTTCCGATTTTCCTCCTCCCCCCTTTTTCCCACTAGTTCTACAGGAGGAGTCCGCCTCTGACGGACCGGACCCTGAGATGCAGAGAACTGGACCTCTCCCACCGAGACACGCGCAGCTCTCTACCATTGCGGATGTTTTATTTGTTACGTACTCTGAAACTCAACACCAGCCGTACTGGGCACCTGTAATCCCGACAGCAGTTTTCTTACAAAGGAATAAACCGGTACCCCATCATTTCACGGTTGTTGGTCGTAATAACAGCTTCACCTGTAACGTTTCTTCCGGACGCCGACAACATTAATTATCGAAAAAAGTAATTTTAATTCCCCGGAGCGCGATAATTAGCGCGCCACGTTCGTCGTATCTGATAACAGGGAGACACTTTATGATAAAAGATACAGAAGGTGAAAGCTTCGAGTGTTTTATAGCAATTCTGGACTATGGCCATCTCAACTCGATGCAAGTGGACCTTCTTAGAAATGCATTTTCCCTGGGATCGTCGCAGCGGTGACCAGAGCAAGATGAAGAGGACATGCTTTTGCGGATCTTTTAGCCCAGCCGTCCAGTGCAGTTTTTAATGTGATATTTGCTTCCCATTGAACAAATCCACCAGACAGACCTGTTCTGTGTATTCGCCGTTCCGTCATCAGTTAAATATCCACTTGCAGACAGATGTCCACCTCATTGTAACGCTAACAGGGGCTTATGTTGGGACCTCTTGTGACCCGAAAGCTCTAGATAGCAAAAGAAAGCTTAGACTTTCCAATCTGTTCTGTACCATTTTTTTTTTAATGTCTCTATTAGATCCCCAGTAATCTTCGATACGCAAGACGAGGGAGTTTAATTGTTTTATAATCACACCGAATGACTAAGGGATTCTGATTCTTAAAATAAATCTGCTGAAACGCCTTTGCATCCGGTTCAGACTCCCAACATACCCATGAAGATGAAGGAGACTAGAAGTAAACTACTCCTCTACATGAGGTCTGACCAGAGCTCTAAGTAAACAAGAATGTAGTAACAGTGTTACCAGAACCGCAGAGAGGAGGAGGAGGAGGAGGTACCGGGCTAAATCATGGCACTAGTTAAGGGAGAATCTTACTATGGCGCCCCGTTACTGCAGTTGTTTTTTTTTGAAAGAAAAAAAAAATTTCCTTCGTGTATAATAGTGACAAAATGTACTGTACAACCCGGAACAGGTACTGTCTTCTTCAAGTTTTTTAAACGTTTTAAATTTCTAATCTGTTGTTAATGCGCTTCTATTTTATCGAAATATTATTCTTTAGGCAAAACAAAAATCGTGCAGGAAGCATTTATTGAGGTTCACCACTTCGTTATTCAACTGTCACAGTAACCAACCACACCAGGTATTGTGCCGGGAAAGTACGTACACTTTCCCCTCCACCCAGCGCAGGACGGTCGCGGTTCTCGTTAAGAACGCGAGGCGGAGCTAGCGTTTTTCTCGTCACTGTAGAGCGGTTCCGTGTCGGTGATGACGTCAGCAGTGAGTGCGCGTCTTATTTCGAAATAAGAGCGCGTAAAACAAAGGGACATAATTTGTGATTAGCTATGCTATCGCTGGAACCAAATGATATAGGTGCGTTTTCCGGTTTATTATATATATATATATTGTTTTAAGATTTTCTGGTGTGGACTTTTTACGTCAGAGAAGATATATCTTCTAGACAATCGGGATAAGCAAAGACAACACATACTGAACCCCGATTGGAGTCGTCTGAATTAGGAAGATGACAGTAAAATGTGGAGTTCTTCGAAACTTGTACAGGCGGCGGTAGGCTTTCAATCCAGGTAGGGGTCTGGGGCTCATCAAAGTTTGGTTTAAAGTCAAAGAAATATCCATCGTACAGCACTTGAGCTAACAATATACCTACTTCGGAGGCGCTGGAAACGTGGACACTATTAAAGGACGCCCCTATAAAATTCAATCACCCCTTCAGTTTCCCCGCGATCTCAGTGTCTCGTGATCTCTTTTATAGCGCCCACCTTTACTGCAGGGGAGGTGGGGGTGGGAGGGAGATGACAAGACAAAAGAAAAACAGTCGGAAAAAGAAGATTGATGAGCCCTCCCCGTTGCTGCTGCGGCGAGGACGAGAAGAATTTACGGAGCAAATTGTAGACGGTAACTCGATCTCGTCGCGATGTTCCAGATTTTTATCAACGAGAGGAGGGGAGAGAACCGAGTATCGAGAAAAATGATAAATCTTCCACTACGACAGGTGCGAATAAATAGGTGGGTGAGTTGGGGAGAGAGAAGGCGGACAGATACCGTAGATAGATCATGCGGGATACGCCTTCGCCTAGCGTGAAGAATGTTACGATGCGGCGGCTGATTAGAGGATTACAGGCAAAGGTCAACCAGTAATCCGGCGGTTAGACGGCTCTGTGATCCAGCTGAGTTGTCGCGTTCTAATAAACCCTTTTGTGAACAGTTCGCGTTGCACGCGCAGATTCACGGGTAATAAACTAATTCTTGAAAAAAGTGTCGGGGTCGCTTCACTTCTTCGAATCGTCGAGTGAATATCCACACCGGAAGACACCTTAGTTTTATTAAGGGGGGGTTCACCTTCACCCCCTCCCAAAGGTTGGTTTTCTTTCAGATTCCGTTAACCCGATTTTGGTGCTGCATTCCGCCATTTTCGTTTAGAACTGTTCGCGTCAGGAGTAGGTTCCGCCATTTTTTTTTTATTGTATACTTCCTCAGATTCAGGAAATGGCGGCTGGCCGCTTACAGTTTGTAGAAGTCCATCAGCGGTAAGTGTCCTGTTTTCAGATCGCGGTCTGTTTGCGGTCGGGAGCACTGCCAACATCCACATGCCAGAAGGCTTCGAAAACGTTCGCTAAATTACTGAGGAAAGCCGGCGCGATCTTCGTTTGAAGTTGGCTTATTATTAAGTCCAGTATTAGAAAATGTGCCGTGTTGTCCTCTCACGGTTGACTTTCCCGTAGACAAAGCTTTTTTTTTTCCCCAAACGCTTTCACGTGTGAGAACAAACCAGTAACCAGCTGCTTTAGGCCCCTGCAGTTTGGTATTCAGCCCCGATCAACCGTGAATGAGAGCGCAGTTAATCACTTGCGGTCGCTGAGCTCTTCCACAGCTTCCCCTTTATCTCCATAAACAACTTCTTCCTTTGAGTTGGAAAAATCGTTTCAACTTTCCACCGCTGCAGAGACAGCGCGCTTGACAATAGTACATCCGGTCACCATATCCTGATTTGATATCTTTCAGGGATTATTTATGGCACCACTTTTGATAAAGTTTATGGTTAATACTACAACTGAGATCACATTCTTCAGGACAGATTGTGCGCAGGTGTTCTCTTGATAAATTATTCATTGTCAAAGAATCAAATAAGAATTTTCCAAATTGAGCTTTTCCATTTTTAGAGTTATCCACACCTTTTGTCATCACCCCATGTTTTAAGATTCTGTCAATAGTGATACCACTCAACTTGTCAAATTTTTAAGTTATGTTCTTCCATTGCTGGCTTAACTTTACTTAACTTCTTCTCCTGAAGTTGTGTCATGCTTAGATTTCAATGCAGTCAACTCCCTGACTTAAAATTAAGTTGTGACACCACAAATAAAGATGGCTAATTGGCTTGTATTCGTAGCATCTGTACTCTCGTTTATGGCGAGAGAATAGGCCCCAAAACATTCTGCGTTTCAATGACTCCGTATTTGCAGCCATATCCTGAATCAGATCAAAAACCATCCAACCAGTACTAGATGATCCTTAACAATTTCGCCATCTAAACAAGTTTTTGGAAATTTTCCATCACTTCACGCAGTGCATAACTAATACGCGCAATGTTGTCTGATTCTTTATCCTGCCTGAGAGATACAGATGCAGAGCAATTATATTTTATTTCAGTCTCCTCATCACGTGACTGTCCCTACTGGGCGGTGGTATATTTTCTGTTCCGTTTACCTTCTTCAGTACTGCCAGAGCGTCATCCCACGACAAACAAACAGGCTTCCCATTCACTTTCACAGAGAAATACTCCCGAGTTTAATTTTTTTGGAATAAGCAGTTTTCCTTATCTACTTTCCTTTTACTCGCCATTTTATATCGCTGTACCGTGTGCCCACACGCAAACTTTGTACGCATCAATAGCGATCAGGAGGCAGCGACAGAACTGACTGAATGCACTAGACAAGGTGTTCCCATGTCGAAAATACCATACTTCCCTCTATTATCCGCTCAGCGGCTATTTGGCTCTATCGTACCCCCCCAACCACGTGTTTCGCGGTCTAGTGAATTCAGTAACCTACAGGAATGACATTCTTCGAAATCAAATTGTACAATTAATTTTTATTAATTTTTTTTTTCTTTTACGAAAACCCCACTTTGGCAATATGGTCGGAGCGAATCACTGTCATGCCATGGCACTGACAGCGCTTTGCGTAGGTTGTGTCGGGGCGTCGAGTTATCGTCAGAGTCGTGCCCACCATCTCCAGCAGGGGGCGCTGTGCAAGTTGTTGTTTTATCACCTGTTATCATTGTTCAAAAAGTCCCTATCAATAAAATTCAAATGGTTTCGGGTAAGGTATTCGAATACTACATGACTACGTTTTAAAATCAGTTCAGTGTTGGAACACTAGACTACAACTGCCAGCTTATTATTTTTTTTTAGTCGGCAAGATTTGTCTCTCTTTAAAAAAAAAAAAAGAAAATGGCTGACCGTGTTGGTAGCATTCCATTTTAATCCACCAGAGATATCGGAATATTAAGAAAATAATAATAAGAAATTTAAAAAAAAAAAAAAAAACTAATTCCGGATGCCTTGAACTTTTCGTTCTGAATGTTTGTTAAATTCACCTGCTCGCGGAAACTATGGAGTAATAAAGATATTCGGCATTATTGTTCCAGGGAGAGCTCGGGATTGTAGTCGGCCATAATTAATTACCAGCTATTTCCGGCTCACCGAATTGTATTTTGTTGACTCGAACTCTGCCAAGGCTTTAACAATGCTTCTGGGTACGCGACTTAATGACACGAGCTCTACAAAATAAACAAAATTTGCGAATTTAAAGTTAAATTTTAGTATCGAGAAGTTCATTGGGATTTGTTTTCGGCAGGGATTCAAAGCCAACACGGCTCAACGAGTTGATGGCGGTGGTCATAATCCAGTCGTTGCTGTGGCTCTAGTAGAAATGAAGCCGCCGTCTGTGATGTTGTACCAGTCGGCGTGGATCCGAGAATATTCCGTTACGGATAGCTGTGAAGTCGGGACATTGTGTGGAATATCTCAGAAAGTCTGGGGGGGGTTGTTGTTGTTTTTTTTCTTTCTAAATAACATTCTGGCAGAAAAACACAACGTACCAACCAACAGGTTTGTGTTGGATCTTGAAAAATCTAAATCTCCTCCTTTTTCGTTTTTCTTGGTTAGTCACAATTATGGCAACAAACGCGTGTCCGTCGTTCTGAGATACTGACTGCGGAACGCGTCACTTCCTGGCTAATATCGGCAGTAAAAGGCTCGGCCAATATGGACATACAAAGGTGCCACGTGGCTAATATCGACAGAGGAACGAGCCGCCGCGTGCTTCTCTTCCTTATTAATACAGGCATATTAACGTGAATGGGCGATTCTTCTTCAAATACTAACTAACGTTCACTACTTCTATTTAAGTTTCGGTTCTTGTTGTTCCTTTTACGTTTCCAATAATTAGTAAGAAAAAGATATCGTCTTTTAAATATTGGTTTCTGTATCCTACATATATTTCGCGTTCTAAATTTCAAATATATCCTGCAAGTTTCAATGTAGAAAGTTCTTATCCCCCCCCTTCATTTTCATCTCGGAAAGAAGGTATAGACTGGGCCGCGGAGAACGCGAACCTGCTGGTGATTTATACCGTATGGGATTCTCCGGCGCTCTCCAGATAATCGCTCTAAGTCAGAGCGTGAGAATGCGCCTGCTAAATGTTAAGGAGCTACCTACGATAAAGCGGGAGTTGGGGGGGGGGGACAGGAACTGGTGGTGTCGCCGAGTTATCTCGTTAACCGGGATCTATCACGGGCTATGGTTTTTATCATCTTACACAAGGCTCCTCTCGCCGGCCCGTGGGTGGCACAGCAGGAAGGCAATGTGCTTAGCCGTCGATTAATGGCGCGGCGCCGACGATAGGTTTAGCAGCTGATTCCGACACTGGCCAATCGTCGGTGTTTACGGACACCGCGGAACCGGCTCTTTGTTGGAGCTTCCGATAGGGGGAGACCACATCCACGAACCTTCCTTTCAACCAATGAGAGATGGTTACACTTAAGCATGGAAAGACAGTCACAGTAATTGCTGCTTTTAATAGTCTACATTAAAATAACTTATTTTTACCTGAATTTCAATAAGCAATTTATAATTATTTATTCTGTAAATACCTCAACTACCACATTATGCAATATTATTGTAATTCAGTGTAAGACAGTTGTGTGAACGAACTTTAAAATCTGCAATAATGAGACTCTACCCTAAACAACTTTAAAGAGGTTATGGAAGGTTTTTCTTATAATGTGACACAGCCCGAACAAGAATGTTATAATTAGTTAATTGTCTATAATTTGAACTTGCTTTTAATATTAGCTCTACAGACGGACAGAGGCTAGAAATGTTTTGGATCCCATTTGCGCCATCCCAGCGACAAACGGATACCCACAGACTGACTTGGAAGATTGAGGGGTGACTTAATCGAGGGATACATATGAGCGGTAACCACCTTTTTATTGGTATGAGCACGCACCGGTTTCAGGTTTTTTTACTGAGGCAAAATCTGCTCTGAAGGATGGATGCCCGCGACGTGGGTTTCCAAAGAAATGAACTTTGACAAAAAGCGCAATTGTCTCGGCATTTGAAACGCCAAATTCCTGTAGTGGGCCCATCACTGAACAGCTTAATCAACGGCACTGCTCCGAATAAGGGAGGCTTAGCCATCGACTGGTAAAGTTGTGTGTGTGGGGGGGGCGTGAAGGGGAATCGCTCACCTGCACTTTGTCCTAAAAGGTGTTGCGGTGAATGCCGCCTGTTCAC
This sequence comes from Nautilus pompilius, assembly GCA_018389105.1. Lineage (NCBI taxonomy): Eukaryota > Metazoa > Mollusca > Cephalopoda > Nautilida > Nautilidae > Nautilus > Nautilus pompilius. Next base: position 425,355 of record JACATO010002141.1, read on the forward strand.
TTCTCCGACATCGTGATGTCTGGAGGAAACGACCGGAGTTAACACTTCGGGTGGGAACACCTGTTTAGGTAAGTCCGACCCTTAGACTTTTAATTTTTTTTTTTTTTTTGGTGAGGGGCATTGAAAGGACACCGCGAAGGAAAAAGGCTTCGCTATCAGCGAGGAGACGTCAAGAAGGCTGCCCTGTGATTCCCACGACAGCATCAAGAAGCGTCAACAACCCTGTGTAGAGCGCCATGGGGATTATTTGGAAAAATAAACATGAAAATAGTTATATTAATCCTTAAAATTCGTGTCATTTTTGTATATATATATATATGCCTTTACTTGAATTATCAAGGCAAAAAACCGTTTAATATGCGAATAGAAATACCCCAAGTTTGTAAACGTGAACTATGAAAGGGTTAAGTTAAGAAACGCACTCTAAAAATATTGCTACGTTTGAAGAGTTTTCTTCTCCTTTTCACTTCATTATATTAAACTATATTAATTGTATTAACTAAATAAAAGCCCTATTCTGTTTTCGTTCGCTTCTATGCGTTGTTTCTGTGTTGTTGTTTTTTTCTCCAGTGTCTGTTGCTATGCACGAACCATCAGAACCGTAAAACAAGTCGTCCCCTCGCACATTTCTGCATCAGGGGCTGACCATAGTCAAGTGCCCTCTTATAGTAAAAATTACACACCAAAGTTCACGCTAATCGAACATGTCTACGATTTAGTTTATCAGACACACACACACACAAAAACAAACTATCAAATGTTTCTAAGACTCCGATACTTCGCAGACCGCCATTTGTGTTCTCAAGCTCTTTTTGAAATGAGAGTAAAAAAAGATAGCGCCGCCATCTTGCACATGTATGACGCACGACCAAATGCCATACAGCACGTAGTTGTTTGAGATCTCTGGGTGGGGGGGGGGTGGTGGCCCTATAGTGTCACTTGTACAGGTTTGGAAAGCAGATAAAATTCTCTTTAAATTAATGACACAGATAAGTTCTAGTTATGGAACAATTAATCCGATTATTATCAGCTTTTACCTGATAACAGCAGCGCCATTCTCCGGTTTTAATACCCGTTTATTCTGACTTCAGATGCGAAGTGTATAATTATTTAAAAAAAAAATAAAAATAAAAACATATGGGACTCTAAAATGATAACCGACGACAGCGAGAATCCTCATTTTTTAACACTAGGTCTCTCCCTCTCCCTTTTTTTGTGTGTCTCAATCAGGTATTGCGAGGAGGAAGTGAATGGAGCGGGTATTCGAGAGGAATCTTCTTCACTACACGGACTATGCTTATACAGTTTTGCCATCTCACGAACCCAAAGCGAGTTGACAGAGCGATCAGGGAAGGAGCCGGGCTGTCGGAAATGGCAGCGATTGTATGAACCTTCGAAAAAACTAATTAAAAAATAAGCTGGTTTAAAAGGCTTACCTGTATCTCTCCTTTTCCGCTCTGCAGGTTGTTACTATAATTCCGAACGGGTGACTCTGTTCTGTGGTTGAGAGGTAGTATCCAGGTGATGTAGCAGAGGAAAAACATAAAGATCAGCATGTTGATCCTTTCCAAGGCTCGCATGACGGCGACACGGCTTCGGTCGACTCGACAGGTGCAATACCTGGACATCTTGCAGCATCGCCTCGCCTCGCCTCTCTCGGGCGGCAGGGGCCACTGACCGTTTACCACCCCGTGCATGTATGCGTGAGCTCCAGTGGGTCTACGAAGAACAGGGCTTGGAAATCGAATGACTCGAACACTTGCGCACCTTTTGTCATTCCGTGGTACAACTTCCTCTCCCCCCGCCCCTCTGGCATTTGACGTAGCAGGCCGACTGACGAGAAGCCGGAGGCGAGGCTGTTCTGAGGGCGGGCCGAACCCAGTCGGCTCCTTTGATCTGCCGAACAGGAAAGGTCTCGAATAGCTGGCGCCGTTTTTTGTTTCGGAATTCTCGGCCCAGCAATGGTGAGAACTAATTGATTTTTATCTTTACCTTGCCATGTCTGGGGCTGTAAGCTTTCCGAGAAGCTTCAGAGCCCGGGGTCGTCTTCATCTGTGTATCACAGCGAGTCGTCCGTACGTACACCAACAAATCCTCATCCCCATTCCAGTCGTTAAAAAACATAAACAATTAAAGCAATAATCCCACAGACTGTTAATAGTGCGATAATTTTTTTCCGAACCAGGAGAATACATACAGATAAAAGCAAATAAGAACTACAAATTATTAAGACGTTTTTCACAAAAGAAACATTAGTTATGTTATTTTATAGTATCCTGTTCGATCGCCAGTAGCTCCAACAAGGATAATAATTTGTGCTTGTTCCACGTAATTAGGCAGTGAAGCTTCTCGAAGACTATAAACCAACACTGTATTTGCTACAGAAACTGGCTCTAGATTTTCATTTCTTAGTGATTTTTTAGAAACCGAAGATGGTACAAAACTTTAAAAATTCCATAGGTCAGTACACGCCCAACCCTCGCCCGTGACGGATAAAATACCGTTTCATTAATGTTGTTAATAGCCTCCCATAAAATATAGTTCTTAATGTGGAAGATTTCAGAGAACAAGGTGAGAACTAGAATCCTCTAGGTTCGTTCACAGTGTCAGAAATAAGGTATTTTTAACCAGGTCAAATTTGTCACCGTTTTAGATTCATCCTTCCTCTTTTAAATTGAAAATGGGGGTCAAAAATGTTTGTACAGTGATTTTTTTTCCTCCTCTTACCAACTCAGGAAAACGTATTAGTAAACAGCACAGTATGTAATAGTTAAATATATATATAAATGTATGAAAGCGATATGGCTGTGGTGAGTAAAGCAATACCGAAACTGACAACAATTATGTAAACAAAACACGGAGACTGATGAAGAAATATTTAGGAAAAAACAACTGAATCAGAAGAAAAAAAAGGGGGGGGACTGCGAGTGTAATTTAAGTAGAAGTTACAGGCTACAGGGGCCGCATCCCAATTGGTACCAGGAGGATTTGTACTGGGTGGTAGGGAAAACCTGACACCGAATCATCCACGGGGTTTGATAACAACAGCCTCAGCTGCTCGCTGCTTGGTAAGGCAGCAGTCCTTAATATGACGAGGCTTCAGCTGTTTATCAACGCAAGAAGACTGGCGCTCCAAACTGTTCTCGGGACGACGGGAACAGATATTTATTTCGTGGATCGGTAAAATCTGGAAGAAAAAGAGAGAGAGAGAGGAGAGAGAGATGGTGAGAGAGAGATGAAGAGAGAGAGAGAGGAGAAGAGAGAGAGAGAGAGATGAAGAAAGAGAGAGGAGAGAGAGAGAGAAGAGAGAGATGAAGAAAGAGATGAGAGAGAGAGAAGAGATGAGAGAGAGAGAGAGAGATGAAGAGAGAGAGAGAAGAGAGAGAGAGAGAGAGAGAGAAGAGAGAAGAGAGAGATGAAGAAAGAAAGAGATGAAGAGAGAGAAGAGAAGAGAGAGAGATGAAGAAAGAGATGAAGAGAGAGAGAGGAGAGAGAGAGAGAGAGAGAGAGATGAAGAAAGAGATGAAGAGAGAGAGAAGAGAGAGATGAAGAAAGAAAGAGATGAAGAGAGAGAGAGAAAAGGGTTTGATGCATGAAATTGGCTTCTTCGGAGATGGCGGACAACAACCGTAATTCGCCCAACAGAATTTCGGTATACTTCGGCTCTGCAGCAGTCTGTCAATGAGGAAGGTCTACACCGCCAGGGCTCGCTCGCCAGCCGGCATCATTCCGACCTTTTACACATCGGCTGTTTCTCGACTGTCGTTGTTGACGTCCGCCCAGAGCTTACCCCGACTTCCGGCCTCCTACAATGCAACGCGAACGGGAAAAAAAAAAACAGGGGCGATCATCCATTTACGTCATCGGTTTAATTTGTATACCTTTAGACTAATGCGTTCGTAGGTAATCTGAGCCGGCGGCATTGGGTTAACTGTACGGGAAGATATAGTCCCGTTTTTAGTGGAGAGAGAGGGGGGGGTTTAAAAAACCCCAACAATTTCTAGCAGCGTAACGAAGCGACATTAACAAGATGAGCTATTAGAGGTCACAGAAAAACGCTTAAGGTGCAATAGTTGTCGCCCTTTCTATTCCAGCTTCGTAGTGTCGAACCACCTGCCCCAGGTTCGGTCACTGCGGACGGCCGGAATCGGGGAGATTTAAAAAAAAAAAAAGTACTTCTGTGGTGGTACTAATTTAGGACCATTTAAGTGCAGCATTCCAGCCCCACGACGACGCCGATCGCGTTCAAATGGGTATCACTCGCGCTGTATCAACCGGTCTCTCCTACTGTTTATCTCCATGTTAACATTCGTTTAAGTTTTTTGGCCAAAACTATTATTATTATTATTATTATAACTATTACTATTATCAATATACAAGAGAATGTAAAAGAAGTTACTTTTCTTTAGTGTCGTTTACTTCGACATTTTTCCATGCCCGGTATTTTGGTTTTTTTTGGTCTTCGAGAAGGCGAAGGAGAGGGATACCCCGAGATACCCTGAAAGTATTTCTGTAAAAAAAATAAAAAAAGGGGGGGTGTTGTCGGGGCTGGGTTGTGTGTGTGTGTGTGTGTGCGAAATTCTCGAAGAAGTTAAGCATCAACCTGTTACGAAAGAGCTGCAATTCCCTAGGCAGTCGGGAGGAGAGAGAGAGATGAAAGAATTACTAATTTTCGGAGAAAAGAAAACGGAGTAAGGAGAAAAAGCAGATGACCGAGTATTTCCTGAATATAACAGAGCAATTGGATTATCAGTTCTGAACAAGAGCCAAGACAGAAGTAAAACGCGATCGCCGTGCGGCACTGGATCCACGCTTCAAAAGAAAACTAATTAAAACGCTAACGACGTGGATTCTTCCACCAAACAAAGTGTACAATTTCGTTAAAGAAAAAAAAGGGGGGGATTCTATCGAATTTACGCAGACACCATTTCTCGCTCTTAAAGGGATACTGGAGGCGAACCTTCGTAGCTTTGGTTTGAGCACTTACTCGGCATGTAATATGGTCACTGTCATGGCCACCTGGAAGCTCTGCATCATCCTAGAAAAGGCGGTATCCATTTTTCAGACCATCCCTCGTAGCTCGACACCGTGTCCGCGATCATTCGAAATGCCAATCGATTCGAACTCTTCGCCAGTCGTGTATTTTCCTGTTAGATTTTTAAGTGTCGCATTTTACAGTTTCGGCCATTCCCCCCCCCTCCATTAAGTCCGTCGCCTGGATACGTTAACATAAAACCATGACGCAAGTTCGACTTTACCGAGCAGAATTTTTAAAAGAAATCCATGGCGATGTAGGAAAAAAAAGCCTTTGGCCACGACTGTATGTACATACACTCATCACCGGATGACCATAAAGTTAGCTCCCGTAACCGGTGTCCTACATAGCTACCAAGCCATAACACAAATTACCAGGTGTGCATTCCCAGAGCATCCCACCTACAGAGCTTCAGATGTGTCAATCTGCCTGCAGAGTACAGGCCTATCTGTACACAGTGGCTATCACCACCATCCGCAGACAACCGACTGCATTCAGCATTCGGTTTTAATAAAATGCTGTTGATAAATAACTCAATTTCCCACTGTTTTCTGTTAAAGGAAGCCATCTAGATTTCGGAATGTTGCTTCCACACGTGAAGTCCCGCAGACGCTTTCTGGAAAAACATGCAAACTCTAGGAATGGATTTCCCATGCCCCCCCCCCCCATCTGTAGGCACACTTACTTCTGTTAACACGCACACGGGTTGTCTCACCTGAAAGTATTACGACGTTCCTCTACCTTTTGAGCTGTGATCATGTGCCCGCCGGGCTAAAAGATCGGGTCTGTTTACCAGGACCAAACTGGGCTAATTCCAACACCGATGGGAAGTCTGGGAGGCGGGATGTCGGTCCTTACGAAGAGAACTTTCTCGCTCATCGCCGTTTCTGATAACCACGGCCCAGGTGCGGATCTACGACAACTGGTGCCGCTTACAGCATCGATCATCGGCCGTTTGTCTGTCTGGCTTCGTGTCATCTTCACATTCCTCTCTTTGATCTCGTTCTTAGCCACTTTGTTCCTACGGGTGTAGCCGCCAACCACCCCCTCACATTCCTAGATTTTTATTCATCTAAAAACAACAAAAAAGTTTCGTTTTATTTGATCAACTAAAATTCATCATAGATGATTTTTGTTTTTAGAACTTTCAGAAGATTTTGCTCTCCTTCTAGTGCTAAACATTTACTGCATCACAGCAACAGCAGCAACTGTGTCTGTCTTACTCTTGTTTTTCTTACTAGCCAATAGATGTTTTAATGTCACTCATGCAATAGAATCAAACTTTGGCAGCAAAAAGAACCTAGAACTATTTCTTCTGTTAATACTTACATCTTTATTGGAATTATGAATTCTGATAATAAACAGCCTTAAGTTACTCCAAGACTAAATACTTTTTTTTTTCTAATAACTTTCAGAATACTACTGATATTTTACAAAATGTGTATAGTTCTTCTCTCAAGAAGACCCAAAATAACCTTGTGGCATCATACTTGGCATTGCCTTAAGTAATTCTTCCACCCTCAATAAAGATAAATTTCTATGGAACAAAAAAAAAAGGAGAGCAACAGTTAGTGAGGCTGAAAAAGTGTCTCTGAACAGCTTAATATGGTTTCTCCATATATGCCCAGCCAGTCATTTGATGCACAGGCAGCCGACCATTCTGATTATCAGGTTTTGAAAGGCAAATGCATTTGACTTTATGGACAATTGCTGAACTTTCTAGAAAAGGAGTAAAATGGCCACCATCCTGAATGTTCACATTGAGCTCTCACGGAATTTTTAGTTTCTATCCTAAATTTTTGTCATTTGATAATATCAGGAGAAATCATTTTACATCACTAGCTGTTATTGTGAAGGTCAGCTCTCAAGAGAAGACTCCCACAACTGGCAAATTGGATGTCTTTCCCTCACACCATCAGCAAGAGCAAATTGACTGACAATGCTAACAAGTTTCCATCCATGTTTTGCTTGGAGGCAATTAACTATTTGCTTTTCAGCCCATACTTCCCTTTATTCACCAGAAATTTTAATGGCTTTGGAGGTTGCCCATTTTAGCCAAACAGCTGTTTTCCAGGGGAATCTGATTCTCACTTTAATCAATGTATAGTAATACAAACTAGTAAATAAATAAATGAGCTGCTGAGTTGATTTGCTAACTGGAGAAATATGCTTAACTCTGCAGATTACAGAATCATATTTTATTCTCTTACAAAGAAACTCTAACAATATTAGTTACATTTGTTATAAGCAGCCTTGGAAAACCTAATTTAAATTTTAAATTCACTTTTGTGCTTCATTTGAATCAGTTTCCATAAACTAATAATGGAAAAACAGAGGTCACTTGAAAATTTGTTACTTGTGCTTCACATTTTAAAAAGAGAAAAGGAAAAAACTACAATAAGTTGGCAGTGTGGTGATATTTCACTAAACCAATAATTCTGGTCCATGCAGAGGTAAGAAAGATATTTTACTTATGATATGAACCTTATTTTGTAGGAAATAGTAAGCATTCACATTCTCACAAGATCTACATTAAATAACAACCACTGCTATCTACAAGTATCCCCTTACCAAAGATCTGTCCACAAATCAGGTTATGGTCACCTTATACTGACTGGTCTATCTATTGTTCTGCTTTTTGTAATAATGCTTTCACTGATCGGCTGTGATGTTTAGATCAATTTGTGACATTAGATATACACACTATGGGTGTCCTAGTTATAAGACTGGAGAGTTGTCCACTAAAGCATAATATCACTGTCATCAGAAAGGTCTTAGTATTTGCAAAATTGCACCTAGACTTGACATTAACCACATAGTTTAATGCATCTTACATACATTTGACTTATTTGGCTTTACCCAGATGAACAGACACGTAATCCAACTAGTAAGCAAGGACAAAGTTGTCAGCATCCTTCTTGGTCAAGCATGTCAGTGGGGGTTAGTCAAACTGGCCAACTCTCCTGATTTGGGTGGGAGTTTCCCAAATTTGGACCTTTGACCCGATCTACCAATCGGGTTTTAAAAATTGGTCATTTCTACTGATTTTAAACATGTACACTGATTTTTTTCTAGAAGTCTACAGATTTTTGTGAGTATAATTAACTTTTTCATACATTCAACATTTCCCATTAAATGTCAGCCAATTGTTTGCTCTCTATAGTAAAAACCAGTTGAGTAAACGTGTGATGGGCTTCACTTTCTTCTTGGCTAATGGAAACCCATTATACAAATAAGATGACCAGTCGTATTTATCATTCTAAACCAAGCATGAATGTTCACATGATTGCTCAAAATGGCTTCTTTGGCAACAGAAAAGTTTTAACTCTTATTTTCTGTCAAGATCAACTACTATTAACATCATGACTATCACACAACCAAAGGCAATGAGAAAATGCTGCGAGTGCACATTCCAGACATCTTGTGAAACAATTTCTTCTTTGGATGGCCAAATGTACTTTGAAAACGGATGCATTTTGCAAGGTAGGCCTATTCTATTTTACACTTGATGTTTACGAAATGCTTTAATTCTCTGACTGATTATGTAGTATCCATAATTAAGTTTGTGTTATTATTTAAACTAAAATTTTTTAAAGGCCCAGGCTAGGGGAAGCCCAGCTCAAATTTTTAATTCTTCCTTGTTTAGTAAGATTAAAATTCTTGTTTCTTATTGTGTTATTCCAGATTTGCAACAGAACTTTTACTAATAGTCATGGTGGCAAGAACAACTTGAAGAAGCAAAGGCAGGCAACATTGCACATTACCACCAAGAATGCAAAGACAACCGCCTTCTCAGTTTCATCATTTTTTGTGAATTCAACAACAGATGACAGTGGTATCAGAGCAGAGATTCTATTCAGCAACTTCATTGCAGAGCACAACATAGCATTCAGCATTGCTGACCATTTTACCAAGCTTTGTGAGATGATGTTTCCTGACTCCAAGATAGCTCAGAAGTTTCACTGCAGTCATACAAAGATAACAAAGGTGGTCAAGAGGTCATTAGCTCCAGCCTTGCACAATGAAGTTGTGGATCACTGCAGGAAGGAACCATTTTCTCTTGCATGTGTCGAGAGTAACAACACCAACCCAGAGAAATTGCTTGATTTGCTGTGATTCATGCAAAATCTCCCCATTGAGAATTTTGAAAAGTTGGCAAGTATGGTTAGTTAACCAGTTAGTGCCAAAAACTATTTGTAACAGGTCTCTTAATGCCAAGTAGTCAGCCACTGTGGCCAGGAAGGAGCCTTTCATCAGTGCCATAAATCATAAACAGAAACTCGACTTTGCCGGCAAGCATATAAACAAGCCTACAGAGTTTTTGGAAAATTCTGCATGATATGACACAAGGCAGAAGAGATCTCTTAGTTTATGGCTGGGGTTGTGTGGGTTTCCTCTGAAAATGGAGAGTTCTAGCAGGGATTGTGGTGCAGGATTGGCAGAAGCACCATAGCCACTAAGTCAATGTTAACAAAAATAGAAAATCAAACCACAGTAAAAACGGCCAAACTAATTATATTAATACATTTTGATGTCCTTCTGGTGGTAGTTCACCACAAACCCTGAATCAAATTGAGCCTCAGGATCTTTCCATGAGTTATTATCTTCCGGTCCTAAAAAATGTAATTTTGGTTAGTTTTTCTTTAATTTTTAACTGCTCTGTCATGGTATTAAAAAGATTCTGTTAATTTTGGTCAGCTTGGGTCATCTGTTAAATATTTACAGAAACAATGTTTCCACCAGTATACAAAACAAAATTTTAAAATCTCTGTTTATTCTGAATTTGCAGCTCTTACTAATTTACCAAGAACAGTATTGTTAATCCCAATAAGGGATCTGCTGGTGTTATCCTAAATAAGGCTGGCTACATGAGCAAATTCAGACTATGGTTTCAGATAATATCAAATTTCAATATGTGAATGAAAGGAAGATCTGCACTCAATGCCTTGAATGGCATCTTCCTATTTATTGACAACTAAAAACATTAAATCTGATTCTGGTTATAAACTTTGGCAACCTATTGGTTCAATACCTGAAATATTATTTGGTCTCCCTAAAGCTCACAGACAAGGATATCCTGAGGCCTGTCTTGTCAGCCACAGGTACTTCTATAACCTTGCTTCCTTTCTTGTTAAATTGTTGCAACCTGTTCCTAGTAATGATAACTTTGTGAAAGCTTAATTTAATCTATAAGCAGCTATGGTGCTGTATCATCATTCACTAATCTACCTCTTCCTTATACCATTGTTGTATGCATGTATTAACAGATATTGTGGTGGTCCCATAGCTGCATCTGGAAGTCTGTAAAGCAATGAGGTTTCAGTTGTTGATTTTGGCTACAAGTAATGTTTGATGACAAACTCTTTACTCAAATTAGCAGGGTTGATGTCAGTTCTCTTCCTTCATTGAAAAACAGTTTTCTCTTGTCAACTACTCACCTTTTGTTGTAGGTATGTTGATGATACATTTGCCTTGTTCTCTTCTGATGATGTTGGCATTACAGTATATTCAGTTTTAAATTTACTATGGCGTTGTGATGGGAAGTTATAATTTCTTAATATACTACGCAGTCACAGTAATAATGTTGTTGTTGATATTTCTATTTTCTGTACACATTCACTGGTATTAACATAACTGGGACAGTTTTATCTCATATTTTTCTCTAAAGAGATTACAAAATCTGTTAATCCTTTTATAATTTTCATAGTCTTTTTTTAAGAAAAATACTGCAGGCTAATGTTTTTTCCAGACATGCTACCAATAAGAATGTATAAAGTATTAGCTACAATGAACCCTCTTCAATTAATTAAACATATTATTTCAAAACAGGGAATGGTCAGACATACAACCTATTTAAGGTATATCATTCTTTACAATTAAATAAATCTTTATTGAAGCTCTGTTCATGTCTAGTTTAGGAACGTCAAGTTTTATCTTCAACTTTAAATAATATTGGTTCTCTCTCTCTTCACACCATGATGCTCTTCTCCCAAAGAGATTGCACATTGTTTATTACTGTATACTATGGTCATTTAAGGCCACCTGTGTGACAAGTGACACATCTGTTGGGCAAAGGTAATTTAGGAATCTCTATTCATCAAATATCTCAACCCCTTATTAAACAAAACCTCCTCTTTATTTAACTTACACATTCAAAATGTTTCCTTTCCACAGCCCTTATTTAACCAGGCTTATTCTCCACTCATTCTGCCTGTAGTTGGGTTTCTTTCAGTCAATGAGATTCCGATTTTGTCAGACTCAGTTCCTTATTATTAAGTAAATTATAAACATTTTTCCTTTTACATTAAAGATAGAAAAAATAATTGTAGTTTGATACACAGGTACTGTCAACTTTCTTCTAAAAGAAAGGATTTTCTTCTTCACAGGTGTGGCATCCCTGGGACCTAACAGGCTGTCAAACTGAACAAATGGTCAAGGACTCTAATATCTTGTAAAGGAGCAATGTCAGAGTTAACTCAGCCCATTATCATTATAATCAACTGTCCACTCCTGCAATATACTAACTCTACTAATAAACCCTTTGCCTCAAAACATTCCAAATCTTTTTTTAAAAAAAAAACATGAAGTCAAACATCTTTTGAAACTGTAGATCAAAGGATCCTGAAAAATGTTAAGGTATCTATCTACCTGGTATATAGAAAAAGAAGTTACAGATCATACATATGTCAGGTATTGTTGATATGTAAAACTTTCCAAATTGTTTAACCAACAGCTATTGAAGAACTGATAAAAAGATAATTACAGCGAATAAGTGGAAGTTCAGTAAAATCTGCTGCTGGTCAAAAAAGATAAACAAATTATGCTAATCATCAAGTTATGTTCTCTCACACACACACACAAAATAAAAGCTGGTTACTTGTAAACCTACAAGACAAGGGCCAAAAAAGGTGGATCTACTTACACAAAGTATTAAAGTAAGAAGAATGTTTCTGTAGCTAACAAAACAGGGAAATGATTTGCCTCCTCTACATAATTAAATTTCAATTAAGCAATTTTTAGCAAACTGAGAGGGTGAGAGCTCAAGCTGACTTACCCCATTCCTTCTCTAAATGTACATAATACATTTAAAATGCTACTGTCCTGCTCATTCTGCATAAATATGTTTGTTCATTTTGTATTTTGCTTTTGTGAATTTTTAAAAATCTTTAGCTGTGTATGATTTCATTACTTTCTGCTCTAAAGAAAGGAAAAACATTAACTGAATGGCAAACACTTTTTTTATAGCCAGACCAGAAGTAATAAACTTTACAAATATTAATATAGTTCTACTGATAGAAAAAGACTTTGCTGCTCACAGCAGAAGCAACAGATGAGAGAGAGAGAGAGAGATTGGAAAACTTTTGATGTAGTATTTACAAAATGTCAAAACAATGACACACCGATCTTTTGGCAGCCGTATTCCTGATTACCTGTTTTTAAACTTTCAAAATGAAATGGAATAAAAATGAAAAATGAAACAGCAAAGAAGGAAATAATAACAATGTTTATTTACCAAGAATATAAGGTGGCAAAAGTTAGATAACCAGTATGTCCTGGCATTTGGTGGAGCGGAGCTCCAGTTTTGAAGAAAAAATGTTCTTCAGTTTTGTTGCCTATCAAATCACAACCAATTTTTGGCAGTTCCTTTTCTTTCTTTTTTGTGTTGGTGCTAACTGACTGTCCAGAACTTTCAGTTTTTAAATCAGATTCCATTTTCTCCATTACGTCACTCTCTGCTTTGGTAGTGGCAGTAGAACATCCGTCTGGGTTATCCTCCCTTGGTTTCTTACCCAAACATGGAAGAGGAAGGCTGATGGTTTTCACATCAAAGCTCCGCACTAGACATTCCAAAGGTGTCAGGTCTTCAAACTCATGCTCTTTTAATACCTCACAGGTTTTCTGAACTTGTTCAATGCATGGGGAGAAAGTGCAAATCCTACCACCTACAATATACAAATAGATTAATGTCTCACCACAGTTTTTAGTTAAAGGCTGCAAATTAACTCCCTTAAAACAACAAAAATGAGAATTACAGTAGAGTCCTATAAACTGTTTGTGATAAATGCACACCCAATCCCTACTTCAAGCTAAATCATTCCCTATATAAATAAATGGAACAATTATGTGCAATGCTATGTAAGAGGATGGAGATAAAGCCTTGTGCAAACTAAAGATCTGGATACCAGCCTCTGGATCAGCATACAGGTGCATCTCAAAAAATTAGAATATCGTGGAAGAGTTAATTTTTTTCCGTAATTTAATTCAAACACTGAAACTTTCATATATTCTAGATTCATTACACATAAAGTGAAATATTTCAAGCCTTTTTTTGTTTTAATTTTGATGATTACGGTTTACACCTCATGAAAATCAAAAATCCACTATCTCAAAATATTAGAATATTTCATAAGATCAATAAAAAAAAAAAAAAGGATTTATAATATAGAAATGTCGAACTTATGAAAAGTATGTTCATTTATGCACTCAATACTTGGTTGGGGCTCCTTTTGCACAAATCACTGCATCAATGCGGCGTGGCATGGAGGTGATCAGCCTGTGGCACTACTGAGGTGTTATGGAAGCCCAGGTTGCTTTGATAGCGGCCTTCAGCTCGTCTGTATTGTTGGGTCTGGTGTCTCTCATCTTCCTCTTGACAATACCCCATAGATTCTCTATGGGGTTCAGGTCAGGCGAGTTGGTTGGCCAATCAAGTACAGTAATACCATGGTCAGCAAACCAGTTACTAGTAGTTTTGGCCCTGTGGGCAGGTGCCAAGTCCTGCTGGAAAAAGAAATCAGCATCTCCATAAAGCTTGTCAGCAGATGGAAGTATGAAGTGCTCTAAAATCTCCTGGTAGATGGCTACGTTGACTTTGGACTTGATAAAACACAGTGGACCAACACCAGCAGATGACATGGCACCCCAAATCATCACTGACTGTGGAAACTTCACACTCGACTTCAAGCAATTTGGATTCTCTGCCTCTCCACTCTTCCTCCAGACTGTGAGACCTTGATTTCCAAATGAAATGCAAAATTTGCTTTCATCTGAAAAGAGGACTTTGGACCACTGAGCAACGATCCAGTTCTTTTTCTCCTTAGTCCAGGTAAGACGCTGCTTCTGACGTTGTCTCTGGTTCAGGAATGGCTTGACACTAGGAATGCGACACTTGTATCCCATTTCCTAGACACGTCTGTGCGTGGTGGCTCTTGATGCACTGACTCCAGCCTTAGTGCACTCCTTGTGAAGGTCCCCCAAGTTCTTGAATCGGCTTTGCTTGACAATGCTCTCAAGGCTGCGGTCATCCCTCTTGCTTGTGCACCTTTTCCTACCACACTTTTCCCTTCCAGTCAACTTTCCGTGAATATTCTTTGATACAGCACTCTGTAAACAGCCAGCCCTTTCAGCAATGACCTTCTGTGACTTACCCTCTTTGTGGAAGGTGTCAATGAGTGTCTTCTGGGCAACTGTCAAGTCAGCAGTCTTCCCCATGATTGTGGTTGTGTGCACTGAACCAGACTAAGAGATTCATGGTATTTATACTGCATAAATAGTGATTTACTCAAACTCGAAATGGAATATTCTAATATTTTGAGATGTTTTTTTCTATTTTTTTTAGCTGTAGCCGTAATTATCAAAATTTAAATTAAAAAATGCTTGAAACATTTTAGTTTACCTGTAATGAGTCTAGAATATATGCAATTTTCACTTTCTGAAATAACTGACAAAAAATATTGAACTCTTCCACGATATTCTAATTTTTTTGAGATGCACCTGTATCTGCTGATTCTTATCTCAGGTTTAACACACTCTTATATAATGTCCTAAAATTAACTCTTAAGGTTCATCTGTGTGCGATCACCCACCTACCCACCCATCATCTCACTTTGCATTCCTGTCCACTCGAAACATTCTTGGGTCTTTGTTCACACTTTTGTTCAGTGATTTAGTGCTTTAGAGATGGCTCCTCCAACTTCTGCAGGAAAGAGGTGGTGACTGTACTCCACCGATGAAAAGCTAAAGCCTCTGAAGTGCCTGAAAAAAGCGTGGATTGACTAATAAAATTGTCTGTGATAAGGATTGTGGTCATACCTCCATCTGAGACTTTTGGAAGCAGGAAGACAACTTCAAATGGTGAAGGCTGAAACCATTACTTTTAGTTTGGCTGTAATCAATGGAAAAGCTCTTCTTAAGTGGATTGCAAGTGTATGGAACAATAATATCCTATTTATGGGCCAACATTCCAATCTAAAGCACCTGACACATTCAATGGACATTTTGTAGATCCTGATGAAGCTAAAAGTTTCCATCAATAATAGCAAACATGGAGTTGATAGATTCAAGCATCAGTATAGAATTTATCTAGTTACTGTTCGGGGCAAACTTGTATCTGTTTCCCTAGATAATGTTCAGAATTGGATGAGATGCTATAGGGATATCAGCCATTAATAAGTCCACAGTAATGACAAATCTGGATTGTTCAAGAAGGAAAATCCCCCTTGGCTATAATGTATGAAAAGGCAGACTTTCAGTGCTGCTGTGTACTAATGCCATCAGTGATCACAAACTCAAACCTTTAGTCATTGACAAATCAAGACATCCCTGAGTGTTCTGGAAAATAAACATTTTGATATTGCCAGTGATTTGGTGATACAATAAAAAAGTATGGATAAAGAGCTAAATTTTTCCCCTGTGTGAGTGAATTTTTCAAAGTGTGACCTGTCTTCAATCCAATACAACCACAGCAATGCAGCCAAAGGACCAGGATGTCAATGTAAATGTTAAAAAGCTGTGTACTGTAGAAATTTTGATGAGTCCTTTATAGTGATGAGGATGCCAAGGCAGTGAGAATTTTTTGGAAAGAATAAAAAGTTAAAGATGCACTTACAACTTTTCATGTGTTTGATTGGATTAAGCAGAATGTGGGGCAAACTCTGGCCTGACTGATTGATTTCCAAAGGCCACACAGATAAAGGATGATATCCACATAGTACCACATGAAAAATTAGATGAACTTGTTAACACAATTGCTGGAGTCAAAGGCATTAAATGAGGACATTCAGCAGCATATTGTTGGCCACAGAAGAACTAACAAATAAGGTGAAGGAAAGGGACAAAGAGTCAGATAAAGAGTGATATTGAACAAGTTGAACTGAAATTAATGAGGGATCATGGGAAGAATATGACTTTGGCTAATGCTGTGAGTGATGCAATATTGGAATCCAATCATGTTTCAGAAAAGAAAAACAACTAAAATTAGTACAACAAAAATGGATTTATGGTAAAAGATAAAGAAATCTTGTTTTGAAAACAGGTTATAGCAATCATAGAACAAGCTGTTAAGTAGGATTTCTAGTTAACTGCTTCAATGTACAGAAGATACAGTTATAAACTATATGCAGTTACCTGGAATTTGTTCTGAATCCCTTAACATTTGCATATCCCCCTCCCATAGCAGGTAAATGATAAAATTCTAAAATAGGTAAACTTTGTATATTCTAAAAAAAAATAAAAAGACATTAAATAGTCATTTAATCCTGCAATACTTGTACGGTACATTGTTCAGATGTGCTTATATTCTGGTTGAAGAGGACAGCATATTGAGGAAAAAAAACCAAACATGACAATGCACATACAAAATGTAATGTCACAGCCATCTTCTCCAGAACTGAGCAGCCTTGGGAACTCATGTGCAAATCACTTCTCCCGCTTAATTTGCATACAACTTTGCATAAGACTCATTACCAGTTCCTCTACAAATTGGCCATAAGTTAGTTTAGGAATGCCCATTTAATACCAGATAAAGTGGCTCAGGCCATCAGGATAGTTCAACGAGGGATGACAGACTTATTGCTTCCCATACTATTATGAGGCACTGATAGGGTACTATCAGACTGGCAAATTCATGGAGAGACCTTGTTCAGGTTGCCCAAAGGTTACAACCCCTGTGAGGATTATCTTTGTCACCCTTGAAGGAAAAAAATGTTTTTCAACAGTACAATCTTTCCAAAATCATCTCCAAAGCAACCAACCTACCATAGAATTTCACACAAAATAGTTTGCAACAGGCTTCATACTAGTGGTATTTAGTTCAGAACACCACCCTCTAAAACCCTGCCACCATCAGCTATGCATGCAAGCAGAGGTTGTTGCACTGTTGGTGTCATGTTTTTCTTTTTTTTTTCCCCCAAATGTCTTTTTCCTGGAGACAAGCTGGGGATAGGGGCAGCCTGATGCCATGGACTGACTTTCAAGTTGGCTAGAGAACTGATCTTGTTGTTTGTCACTATGGCTCAAAGGTTTCAACTTTGTCATTGTGAATGACAATGCCCACCTGCAATGTGTGCACATGTTGCTTATGCTGCACTTCAGGTCTAGCATCATCGCTCGCATAACGCAACCTACACCATCTCCAGATGTGCATCTGATTGAGCAAGTTTGGAACATCCTAGCAAAGTGTGTTTGTGGCCAAGAACGGGCACAACATCCCACAACTACAGCTGGATTATCTGCTTTGGTTGATACCAACATGTGTTCAAGCTTATACTGGGGATAGTGACGGCTCACATGTTATTCACGCTCCTTCTGCCAATGTCATTTTGTCTATGACAATTTTTTACTGGTGTTGTTGCCATTTTTTCCTGCTTATCTCAGACAGTCATTTTGTTTTTGCCCAAAAATTTAACTTAACAATATGACATTTATACATTATTTACTGAAACCAAAAAAATAGTAGTTTTGATATGATAAGGAAATCTAAAACTAAAACCAGGTGGTTACTCAGGTAGATAGATGCCTTGTGTTGATGCTAGCACTCCGCAGGCTTGGATGACATGTCTAAAACAAACACAAGGCATTCAGGGAGATATTAATCTAAGCATCCGTGGAGTAGAGAGAGACTTCCTGGTTTAAAAGACAACAACAAAAGATTTGTTAGATATACTGAAAAAAGACGACTAACCTGGTTTCTTTAATGCTTTTTTAGCAGTAACAACGGCATCCCATGGAGCTGGAAGGTCTAAAAACACTGCATCTGCTATTCCATCCAAGTTAAAACCATCCTTACACACATCACGACAAGTTACAGTCACATACTGAGACACACCATGCTCAAGGAATTCCTTTCTGGCCTGTTCTGCTCTTTGGGCATGGAATTCAAAAGTATGCAGATGGCCTGATGGAATTATGGATCTAATGATGGCATGAGAAAGAGAGCCACTTCCTGTCCCTGCAAAGAATATTTCACAGGTGAAAAGTATACTGAGTGAATGTTCAGATGAAAATTCAAATATCAAGACATCCACAAAATTTGGTCATATTCTGTCTAAATCAATCAATCCTCACCTAAAACAAAAGATTAGGCATGCAAACATTTCATTTTGCTTTATCTAATTGTATATATAAAAAAAATATATTAGTAATTTTTAAAGCAACAAGAGGCAGCAGATGCCCATGTGCAAAGGGCCGCTAAAGACTGACTTGGTTTCTTTCTACTTGTATGTATGTAGACCATCAGTAGTGGACATCTCAGTTCCCTCCCACAGCTAAATAAAGTTGAGTTTTCTAGCAGGGACTTTCCATTTTCTTCTGAAGACAGACCCCTCCCCCATGAAGCACAGCAACATGTGGTTGGTGGTAGTAATGGCATTATGCAACCTTACCAGGTATATCTATAGCTGTAGACAATGCTCTTTGAAGAGGAGAAAGAAATCAACATTAGAATTTAAAGTTTTAGATAAGACAAAAAGTGTGTAATTAGTTAAACTACCCTTGCTTACAATATTTAAATTTTTTAGGTTTGACAGACCAAATGAACACTGTCACATGCACAACTAAGTTGTGTTAAGAAGCAATGCAAAAATTAATAAATACAATAAAAAGCACATTTATTCTTACTATATTATTTCCATGTAAAAGCGAGCATTGCCAAATGGTGACATTTTGTGATGTTGATGAACGAATTGGTTCTAATTAAATATGATCAGATGCAAAGAATTGCTGGTCACATTATGTAGATCAGCAAAATTATAAGAAAATACTAAGCATTAATAGAAAATCTAATTCAAAATTATATAAACTGTTATCATGTTTGCTAATTGTATGATATGGTCATTATGATGTTAAAATAAATCACGTTTTATTCAAGGTGTATTACTTGTACAGATGAAAATTAGTTGGAAACAAGATAAACCTCTGGAATGGACTTTATTGCAACATCGATGCTACTTTACATGAAACATTGTAAGAGATTCAACGAAAAGGAAACTAATTGATATCATGCACATAATTAGAATATTTTTTTAAAACTATGACGAGCTTAGTAAACTACTTACAGGAGTATACATACACAAGTCATTCGGTTATCTATTTGGCACATACAGTTCTTCTTCCCCCCCCCAACCCACAAATATCCAGGATTCTTCTTTAAAAAATAAAAAAAAAAGGCAACAACACAGCAGCAAGAAACAAGGGTATAAATTGTTAGTTAATTGGGAAAGAAATGAGACAAAGGGAAGTAATTCAATAGCAATAAATGTTTCAGTTTTGTTTTATACAATAATGTCATGACCACCTTTAAAGGTAAATGTTGTGAGATGAGATTAATTAGGAATCCAATCTGCTGAGGAAATGGCAGTGATGGTGAAAAATAAAAAACAAACAACAAGACATTCTACTTTCTCGATCTTGTCTTTTTCTCCCCGCTCAAGTATTTATTTACATTCTGTACGCAAAACGATTGTACTGGCCGGCCTAACTAGTGAAGCTGGATTCACAATCACCACCCCGCGCTCCCAGATTAGATAGAATGGCTCGACTTCTCCCACCACGGATCAGCAGTGAGTGATG
Organism: Nautilus pompilius; assembly: GCA_018389105.1. Taxonomy (NCBI): domain Eukaryota; kingdom Metazoa; phylum Mollusca; class Cephalopoda; order Nautilida; family Nautilidae; genus Nautilus; species Nautilus pompilius. The sequence goes on from JACATO010002141.1 coordinate 445,237, forward strand.
ATGAAGCAAGGTTCCTCCCTGTAGACCAACCACCGGCCGGGCCTTTAACCCAACAACTGTTGATGGGACTCACCTGCTTCCACCACCACGGATCCCGGCTTTAAATCGAGCTGGAACAGCACCAGGCTGATGTCTGTGGAGTACAGGATCTGGGTCCTGTGGGGTACGTTGACCGTCCACAGCTCCGGCGTGGGGTGGAGCACGTACAGCCAGCCCTTGGGGCAGGTTATTTTGCTCCCGTATTTCACCCCAATCAGGCTGGAATGTCTCAGAGCTCCGTACCGCGTTTGGGAGGTCACCCCGGCTGTCACCCGAATACTCAGCGTATTTTCGTAACCGAGAAACAGTATAACCGTGTCGCCCTCCTCTATCCTTTCCTTGTATTTGTCAAAACTCATGGCAGCCGCGCGAACATGGCACGGAAGGGAGTCTTGCTGCTGATCGCCCTGTTTCCGGTTTAACGACAATTAAAAAAAAAAAGAAAAGGATTTTCTTTTGTCTGTTTGTCTAGCTAACGTATCCTGTTTAGTTAAGTTTTACCTTTATGGCTAAACTTTGGATTTATATTCAATAACTAATAAGCACGTGTTTAAATGCATTATTATCATATCCGGTCCGCCATTTGTAATCTCCCTGGACTCCCTCCCTATCGGCAGCCGGCCATTCTTACAGTTCGTGAATAAATTGCTATATAGTGTTGGAAGTGGCATCCGTAGATCAGTTAGATTTAGAGGCTAACAATAATACTGTCTGGGAATCCGATCGATGGTCGCAGAAACTAGAAGTACTTTTGTTTCGACTGATACGGGGGGGGGGGAATATTAATGGGAGACAACTCTGATTCTAAATTAAAAATTTAAGGGAAAATGTCCGATTACTGGTTAAAATCTGTAGGTAAAACCAAGAGAACTTTTTGCACCACCGAACCTCGTCGTACCTGTAATGTTCTGCAATTTTTTTTTTTACCTGAAATACTCGAGCAGTTTAAACGAGCATTTCTTTCTTTAACATTGTTACGTGCTGCCGGTGTTTTTTTTTTCCCAGTTCCCATATTAAAAAAATTCCAGATGCATTTTCCCTTTGATGAAACTTTAGTACGAGCATTTTCATAAGGCATTTGAAGTTTCATGTCTTTTTCATCTTCACTCACATACACGAGACCTATTTGCATCACTTTAAAATTAATTATTTGTCAGACTATTTCTCCCATTATCTGTAAATAGCTTATCTCACTGACATATTTTGTCAGGTAATTATAAAGTTGAAGAGTATTTGCCAGGTGGGGAATTTCAGCACAGCTCATCACTGCCAAAGTCTATCAGTTTACTTCATCAAGAATAATTTAAAATTGAGATATCTTGTCCACACTAATCACAGTTGAATGGAGAGGCAGAAAGTGCATTTAAAATTGAAAAGTTTATGCAAAGACCTGTGTCTAACATTTGTGGTACACCAATCCACACAAGTGTCAGCCTGAGTTAACAAGCAACAACTGATGAAAGGAAGGCAACAACTCTTCGTAAGAGTGAAAACTAGACAACCGTTTCATCATAGAACCACAGGATAACCAGAAGGCATTTGTTATTTGACAGTTCTCAGACATTAGCACATGCCATCGTGGCCAATTAAGGAGCTTAGAATACTGTGATGATCCTGACAGTACCAGGCATGGACAGTTTGCTATATTGTTATCTGTTGATACAGAGACATTAGAATGACTAAAAACATGGTACTTATTAATAAGCTTTTTACTTCATTGTACTATCTCATATGAAGGACTAAACTTGAAACAAAAAAGAGAGTTGTAAATTGAAGTCCCCCCACCAAAATTGGATACATAAGTTTTAGTGTCATGGTAGACAAATTTTCTCTAGCTTATCAGTGCATGTATTAGTTCTCTATCAAGAGGGAAAGGGAGTGGTATTTTCCCTAACAGAAATGATGTCAGTTAAGATCCATCCCAAGATCAAGGCGAGCCTCTGGCAGATCGAGCTATCGACCTACCACTTGTGGTGGGCACCGAGGACCACGCCCTCCGGGTGAGGTCACTTGGGGTCAACCTTACGAGGTTGGGGAGGCGAATACTCTGCTATGAGCAGTCGGAAAGTCCTCTACCCCAAAAGAGTGGAGGCGAGTGAGGCTCTTTGCTTCTGGCAAGCCTTTCTGGCCAAGAAGGTTAGGTGTGTCAAGACTGGTTTCGGACTTGACGTGCTTAAGCTTTTTTTCCCAAGAGTGGTTTTTTTAGCTGGGGAAGCGATCACTCTTACACGGGGCGTTTTACGCCCCAACACGCTGGCTGCTTTGGCAGCGGCCAGTTACACGAGGTGCTTCGGCACCTCAACATGGGTTTTGGTCCCTACACGGCTTCGGCCACCACACTCCACTCCCTTCTCCTCGGAGCTACATACACGAACTTTCACATGCACCACTCACCACAAAAAGATAAAAAAAAAAAAAAGATCTATCCTGCGAGTTGTATAGTGAAATACAGTTACCAAGAAAAAATTTTCTGCAGTATATTGTAAGTTTTAATACAATAAAATTGTTTTCCAAAGAATAATTATGATTTCTAAATAACTTCTACCAATAATGTGCTCCAAAAAGTTATTTTCAAAAAACATTTATATACTTCAATTCCTGTTATTTTTTTATTAATATAATGAAAGCTTTATAAATAAAAAGGGAAAGAAAGAGTTTTCAGAAACAAAGATTTTATTTCTGGAAAATTCAAAAGCCAAAGCAGCAGCCAGAATGTCTGTATGATGATCACTGGAATGACAGCTACTGGACATGGATTTAGATTAGATATAATAAAAACAGAAAAATAAAACTGAAAACAATTACATCAACACTGTAATCTTCTGTAACAATATCTTAGAGTTAATTTTAAATAAATAAATAAAAAAAATTGTTCATACACCATTAAAAGATTAGATATGCTGTGTGTACATGAGAATTGTTACCCAAACTAGCTCAAACAAGGCATTAGTAGCTCTTACAATCTCGTTCTCGTTTAACTTTTGGATGCTTGGCACCTTTTATAGAACAGACATCATTTATGAGGTTAACCCGTAACCATCTGCTTAACTTTAAGCAGCAGCAGCATAAAATTACTGAAAGAAATAGAACAACAAAAGCAAATTTCTTCAGGGTACAGTAAATTCGCTCTATAATGAAACCAAATTGCTTTCCCAAGAAGTTAGATAAGTCTACAAGCAACATTTCGCTTAAACCAGTTTGATGGTCAAATGCCAGTTTTTGTATTAAGTGAAAACCACAGTAACACTAGCTGAAATATTTTTTCTGCTCATTACATTTAGGACTAAAATTTAAGAGAAGAAAGAGAGGTTGTGCCAGTAATTCAAAGGGAAAGTGAGCAAGGAATTAAATAAATAATGAGAGAAAAACTTCAGGCTAAAGAATGTAAGGGATTAGATGCACATTATAGTTTATTTTAGCTAGTGCTTCAAAAAGAAAGTCCAACCGCACTGTGAAAACCATCTGTCCTAATCCTACACTGATCGTATAATAGCAATATTTTTAAGTTATGTTAATACAAGGCTGTCCTACACACCAATGACTAACTACAGTAACAGTGGTTTTACCAAATGAATGTATTAAATATGGAAATAAAAGTTGTAAAGTTTGTAATAATCTACTAATGCCATAAATTACAATTCAGCCATAACTAGATCAGACAACACATTTGGATGGATGGTATTCATTACTCTTCTGTAAATTTTTAAGATTTGCTTCAACATGAAATACTTAAATGGTAGAGTAACATTTTTATCACAGAAAAAATACTTATAGTAAATATAAAAATCAGAATTGTATAAGGAATGAGTTGCAATAAAATGTTTAGTTAAACAATACATGTATACATTTGTACATAAAAGCATAAAGTAGCAGCAGCCTGAAAATAAGTTATTATTTACAGCAAGACATTTTCTTTATTCTGTATTGAGAATTGTAAACTAGTATGAAATAACAATAAAAATGCCCTCCACTTGGCTCTTAGTTTGATTTAGGAAAGTCAGAAAACATTATAGTGATACAGTCACCATATATCACAACCAAATTACACAAGAACAGTAATCCATGCAAGAATGTTTTTAGTTATGGCCAAAATCATTGCAACACCTAAAATAAATGTTTTTTTTTCTTTTTTTCCATTTAAGTATAATTATACTATGACTAATGAAATGTTTAACCATTTTGTTCTATTTTTGATTTATTATTTGCATGTTATGGATGCTAAAATATTTTTTTAGTCAAACAATATTGCAGACTGTGCATTTATTGAGATTCACTATATATTTTCTTGATGAGATATTTCTAGAATGTACATTTAGTAGAGACATCGATGAATATCAAAACAATGCCTAATTAGCTTTGTTAAAAATGAGATGCTTTCTTACAATGCAATGAACAGTTATTTTATTTGGCCATCACTGTATTGTTCAGAATTACTTCATACAATGATTCTGAACAGTTTAGTGGATGGGGTACCAAACTGACCAGACAATAATAAAAATTACCTGTGTAGAACTGAACAACTGAGTAGAAAATGGCACATCTAAATTGGCACTGTAAGGTTAGGGATCTACATTGTTTAAAGCTCGTTTCAGTTTTGATTCAGTAGTGAGGTTTACCAGAAAATCAAATGACAGCAGGCATGTATGTAGCCAGCCTGGAACCACTGATAGTTAACAAAATATTCTCACAATTAAATGCTACAAAAGCCCCTCCATCATCCCCAAACACACACACTCCCATTTTGAACAATTAAAATTAACCAATGGAAGCTCCAAAAGGAATAAATTCAAGAAATTTATCATTAAATCTACTTAAAATAACTTTTACAAAGCTATGTAACAAACTTAGCAACTAACTTTGTTAATTACATCAAATCTACTTAAAAAACACTTTGATAGTTAAATGCTAACTGTCATGGATTAAAATATAATTTCGAAAAAAAAAACAAACACAAAACAAAACTGTATTACTTTGAAATGCCCACTCATCAAAAAATTTCTCAGATTTGTTTCATTTAATATAAGCATACAATTTTTTTTCTGCAATGCTATTTGCAAATAACTTAAAACATCAAACTGCATAGGATGACATTTAAAACAAATACTAATTTTCTAAAACTAAGGCACATCATCAGGTAAATGATATTAAATATAGTAAGGTTTTAGCACATTATCATAGATTAATCTATCTGACCCCACTACAATCATGTATTCAGAAAATAAGAGAAGCCACAGTCCAAATTTTAATTAAATTACTTGCTTTCATTATTATTAGTGTATTTTTTAATCAAGAAAAAATTGCATATTAAAAGCTGGAAAAATACCCTTTAGTGTATTTACGTTTTACCATGTATAATTTGAATACTGAACCAAAACATTTTTTCATAAATAAAACCATTGCATAGCAGAGCCAACTAAAAGTAAAATGCTTAATATAATATAGTCTAAGTAAACAGTTGGTTTTAACTCTTTCATTTGCCTATCTTTCTATAGAAAAATATCCAGGAATACTTATTTTAACTTAAGCATTTTATTGAATATTCAAAACCATGTGCAAATAATGAATTCAATTATTGCCTGGTATTCTATAAACATTTCAGAAAGACAGTATCAAATGTTTAACTTAAAAAAGATAATTTATTGACTGTTTTTCTTACTCCTGCATTATCAGAACTGTACCAATTAGTCTCTAAATCATCTTCTACTAGACTGTTTTGGCTCTGTATCACTCATCTCTGGCCAAGAAAAACAAAGTTAATTACCTTTTGATTCATTAAGAAAATGGTGTGGTATTCATGCTATAAATAATTTACAAACAGTTCTTGATTTTTCAAAAATGACAACAAACTGGTCACGAATTATTCAAGATCAGTCTACAAACTCTTCAGGAAAACTTTCCTTGAAGTGCTCATGAGTTGATGTAGTTCTGATGGGTTAACTTGGAAGAAAACGTAATAGCAGTAAAACAATAAAAAATCATTTATATTTTATTGCATGCAGCAAAATGTTTATAAAAGTTAATGTATTATTTACATATTTTTTAAACTTGGAAAGTCTTGTAGTAAACTAAGTTGACACGATCATTAATTAAGTCTAAAATGCAGTAAATCATCTTTTAACTGAAATTCTGGCAACAAAAATATTCCAGAGACTGAAATATAAATTGAAGCCAGCAATTTTTGGGTGAAGGAACTAGTTTACTGAAAATTTTGGTTGCTGATTTGATTCCAAAAATGTTTCACCTAATAAATCAGTTTTTTCACAAATTGCAATGTTTTTGTCTCACACATTGGTAGAGAGTTGGCGTAACACATTTGGATGAAGTAGGGCACTATTTCTTGTTTATTATTTTAATTTTTTTTTTGATAATCCCAAATTTGGAAATATTTATGATTTATTTATTATTCATACATACAGCAAACTTTCCTTAAGTTCCAAAAATTTTTAAGGAAATGTACCTAACCTAATAAAATTTAAGTTTCTATTAACCGAAAATATCCATTGACCGAAAGGGGTACACCCCAATTATTTTGGTTAAAAAATGATTCACTGTACTTAAATGATATATAGATTTGAGAGAATAATCTGATTCACATGAGCACTATAATTAGTGTATCTTTGATTGAAGCAAGTTAGTGAACAGTGTGAAACATGTTTGTGTTGGTCCCTATTAAAATTAAACTGTATTTGTGTCTAACCAGCCCATTCTGTACATTTCCCCTCTGGAAGATTTACCAATTTTTCTGCCAGTTTTAATCAGATGATTTTGTTTGGGCAGCCATGTCTGGATACATTGGGCACTTTCATGTTGCACATTGTTTATGATAGCAAGTGACCTGCCCTCTTTTCTCCACCTAATTCCCAAACAGAAATAACACAGTAGGGTAAAATAGGTTATCCTACTAATCAATGTTTTGTCAGCACAAACAATGAAAGGGTTAAAACCAAGATGATTTCTATTAATACATATTAACCACAATGCCAGGAGAGTAGCTCTCAGCACAGTTGTTCATAGAATATATACAGAAACACTATACATACAACATACATTTAGTCAAAGCACATTTCACATGACCAATTATTGTTAGAATTTCATATGAATAAAATCTGAACAGTATCATCTCAAATAATGATTTTTAAAAACTAATTTTGTTTAGTGAGATGCTGAAAACAATGTCAATGTTTTTAAAATTCAATTATCATGCTAAAATTTAAATTCCATATAGATTTTGTCATTTTAAGATAATTCTTCATTTTCTTATTCAGTTTTGTAGCTGTTCTTACACACACACAGTCTAGGTACTATGTTGGAGTAATACAATTATATACATAAATTAGGCACAATTTTGTAGATTTTTTTAGATATTTTAAATAATAATGGAAAATCTTTTTTTCAGATATATGTATATTCATGTCCTTATTTGTATGTGTACTATGTAACTAAAGTTTCAGTGTATTTTGTATGTATAGTATGCATATGTGCTATTGCATCAAAGTCATCTACAACAATTTGAAATCTTTCTTATAATGATCAGGTTTACAGAAGAGGGCACATACTGGGAAGATGTGGTGAACAGAAATGACGACTTGCAGGTAACACTGCAAGACCAAATGCTGCTAGCTGAACAGTTCTGGAGAAATAATCATAAATATGTTTTTTACAACTAAAACAAATCTTCTCTCTTTTAAACATGTCTGAAAAAAAAAAGAAAATACAAAGAAGCAAACAAACAAGTCTGAATGGCAGTTAACAAAAGTAGTGTAAAAAATCAAATTCCTGAGTGAAACCAAAATATATACTACTTTTTTTTTTATATAAATGCTGAAAACAAAGGAAATGAATGGTATTTTTGTGGTTCAGGCATTAAAGAAAATTTTCAAATTTGCCATCTTCCCAACCCATTGCCTGGACTTTTTTTTTTTTTTTTGTTGTTTAGTTTTTATACTTATGATGCAAAGTACACCGACAACACACCAGCCTTGTTAATCAAATTGCTGTAGTTCGTGGTCACAAATGGAGTTGGGTGACTTGTGGACACAGGTGAGTTCAACCTGAGAATTACTGAGTTGCTTTTCATCAAAAAAAATACTACACGTTTTCCTGAAATGCTGATCAAGTCTCACAACTTCATTTTATGCCGAGAGGACTCGTTTCCTTGAGAAGGTTGGTGTGTGCAGAGGTCACCACCATCGGGTTGGTTGTGTCTTGGCACCATGAATGTTTATTTCAGGAACTCATCAAAAACTTTGACAGGTATTTCTATTAACCGGTTTTTTTTTTGTTTTTTTTAATGTTTGTACTGTCTACTGTTTTTTAAAATAAAAAATAAATAAAAACACATTCAAAGCTGAATGACTGTTGTGATCATAAGATGAAGATATGATGGGGTTAACTGCTTGTTGCAACATAAGTTAATCACAATCTTAACTGCATTATTAGGTGTGAGTGGGAAGCATATATTCTTATAAAATGCAGCTTTTAATTTTAATTTTGTGTGATTTAAACGAAACTGTTAACTGACTTACTTAAGTTACTAATAACTTACTTATATTCTTAATTCCAGTAAGTTTAAAGTTCACCACAATTGCTTTAATGTTCATGTGGGCTCTCATGTAATGCCTACTCTCACTTTATGAACTTCAACACACGAGTATTGATGAATTAACTTATGAACAATTTAAATAATAAAACTGCATGGTCTTTTAATGTCATTTCTTTCTTTGATCAGAATGTATGTTTTAGCTGTATTACTTCTTCATTCTTAACTATAAAAAGGATACACAGTATTGGAAGTAATTATGGAAACACACACAGGACAGGCACAAATAATGAGTAATTGCAACTGAGAGGCGCATGTAATACATACACAGTGTATTATTACAGAAGATATACAAAAATGAAATGAATATGTTGTTCAGTGCATCAGTATCTGGTATGTGAGTCCTCTGTTTTATATAGAGCATGATCCCTTATTTTCATGCTCCCACTCAGGTCATCAGTGTATGACTAGAATGGTGTTCTAAATATCCTGTAGTACTTTTCACAATTCATCCAAGGTGTTTGGTCACCGTTTGATTTTCTCAGTAGCCATGTAACCCTATATAACCACAATGATGTTCATAAAAGAACATTGTGCAGGCCAGGGCATCTTTGCATGTGTTCCATCAATCTCTTTACATTCCAGAGTTTTTTTCCACCACATTAGCCGTATGCTTGGTATCACTGTCATGTTGGAAGATGAATCCTTACCAAATGAGATGTCTTCTTGAGGAAATGGCAAGATGAATGAGAATTTGCCTGTCTCTGTTGGCAGTCAGTATACCTTCAATTTATGAAAATCTGTGACACCCTTGGCTGATATGCAGCTTCACTCTTGTATTGATCCACCTCCATGCTTTACCGTATCTGTTATACATTGACTCTTATACTGCTCTCAAGCTTACCTTCATACAAACTGCCATTGATTATTGATAACCAGATCAAATTTGGACTACTAATCTGTAAAGATCATCTTCCTCCAGGTTTAGTAATTCCACCATTTCATTTCTGCTGCCCATTTTGGTCTTGCCATCTACCATTTGGATGCCTCACCTCAGCAAATGTTTTCAGGCAGCTATATGGATTATACGGTTACTGAGAAAGCTGAATGGCAACCAAATACCTTGGATGAATTGTGAAAATGCTACACAATATTTGGAACAACACTGAATAGTCATACATTGATAACCTGTATAGGAGTATTAAAACAACATGTTATCTAATACATATTTTCAAATATTTGTGTGTTTGTTTGTTTGTTTTGCTTTCATGGCCAAACTGTAGCACCTGGATGCCCCAGATTTTGAATGTAGGTACTTCATAATCTTGGTAAGGTTTGACGTTAAGGCTGTTTTGAGTAAACCAAAGGTCACTTTTCAAAAGCTTTATAGATTACGCTTAGTTTATTGCTTTCATTCAAAATAGGTGACCTAGCAGTCTCAAATTATAATAAAGGTACCTCAGGATCAAAGGCAGGATCCAGGAATACCAGAGCCTGACCTCAAAGGCCAACAAAGGCCACCTTTCAAGATTCAGAGTTACCACAGCTTCATGGCGGCCATCAACGGCAAGTTTTGATATCATACATGCTAAAACTTTGAAAAGAGTAAAAATTCATTTAGTAGTTTGCTACAGGTTTGTCATCATCTTATAAGCCAGCCACATATGGGTTAGGTACTTTTCAGATTCCTAAACAAGTCAGATAAAACATAACCATTATGCAATTTTAAAAAAACCCCTTTAACTTCAAGAGAATCTAGTTCCCTATAAAATCAGCTTTGCTATGACCATCAATAAAGCACAGAGCTAATCAATGAAAGTTGTTGGCCTGATTGTCCCTTTTTTTCCCCTGGATATTTGTTTGTTGGATGCTCAAGAGTTGGCCCCCAAAAAAACCTGTTTTGCTTTTCACCATAAAGAAAAACTAAAAACATGGTCTATAAAGAGGATCTCATGGAACAAAGTTAAACCTAAGTGTACAGCTTATAGGTTAAGAAATGTATCATTAGCATCAATTCAATGTTCATTCAATGACTGTGTGTTTAAACAAATAAAATTTGTTTTCCAAATTTATATAAAACCATTTTTTTTATAAAAGCCATGTTTTCCCATGTAGCGCCAGGTACCCCAGCTAACGCTTTATATAAAGCAAACCTACCAAATACTAATGCAATCTACTATTTATTCATTTTGTTTTTGTATCTGTAATAATGCATTGTGTATGTATCATACATGTCTCTCAGCTGCAACTACTTATCTTTTTCTGCATATCCGAGTGTTTCCATAATTATTTCCAAAGTGTGTGAGAGTGTGTGTACACACACACACTTTTATTTTTTGCATACAAGTACAGTTTATTAATTTAGTTAAAAAAGAGAGACATAACAATAAATATAAAAAAATGGAAAAAAATTGTTATACACACCTTGAAGAAACTGGGGAAGGTATTTAATATTGTGGTATCCAGATTGGGCAATCTCTCTGGCTGACAGCTCTTTTAGAGAAGGAAATGTTCCACCTATATGGACAGTCTTTAAATCTGCACCTTCAACTTCAACAAACATCGGATTCTGATATACTGCAAGTACAAAAGTAATTAAAATTCTAAAGAAACAAACATCTCAACTTCCACAGAATGACGGCATTCTATGCAATGACAGATGCTGAAGTCTTTAAAGTTTTTACTAGGTTGATGAAATTACATTAATAATTTTTGCTGTTACACAATAAAATGTAGTTCTTCCCCAAAGTTTCTGCTACTATTTTAGAAAATTAGATACAAAATTTTACTGATAATCTGAGGCAGATTAAGGTAACAGAGCTAATCAGCATTAGCTGAAAAAAAATGTTATATCAACCCAAAATTTCACAATCAGCTAAGAACAATGGAGAAATTCAAAAATCCAAAAAATTACTTTGTAGATTAGATAATATAAAAATTAAAACAAACACAGGTGATTCTTTTAGTAGAATTTATAGTAAAATTGGTATCATCCATCATCATCATCATTGGTGATTGCTTGCAAACGAGTATGATAGTCTACCAAGTTCATTTGGGTTTCGGTGACCCTTGAATGACCGATGAGTCCAATTCTGGATCTACAACTTTGACCACAGACGTAGCAGGTGTTTCCTTGGGGGAGGTGAGGCGAGGCCTTTGGAGCTATGTTCTTTCACACTTCTTTCTGAGGGGCCTTTCCCGATCCTCCGCTTGCTGCCATGCTTGTTCAAAATGCTCCAACCTGTCAAACAGGAGCTCCCCCCAGCAGGGCCACTCCTGAGTGAGAGTTTCCCCAATTGTTGACAACAATGTTGAATTTCTTGAGGTTTGCTTTCAAGGTATCCTTAAAGTGCTTTGTTTGTCCTCCTCTTGTTTGAGATCCTTCAATGAGCTGGCTGAAGAGAACTTGCTTTGGAAGCTGAGAACCTGACATTCTCATCACGACAGCTGGTTTTGGATGACCAGGGCTTCGATGCTTGTTACATTGGCTTCTTCTAGAACACTGATGTTGGTGCAATTTTATTATGATCCTTACTGACACTTCCGTTATTTAATTAGTTGGTTTAGAACAACAATGGCAGACATATAGGGAAAAATGGAAAGAACAAATCACCTAACATAATGCAGTCAATAATAATTCTGCAAAAAACAAACAAGAAATGGAAATAAAGCGAATAAACCCATCTGTTTGAGCTATTGCACCTTTTTTTCTTACTTTTAAGAGCAACAAAAATGTGTTTAGAAAAGGTTGCAGGTAGGTACTTCAGTCTGTTGCCATCTAGCTCAATGTTGACTAACCACATCAAGCAGCCAATATGATCTGGCAATTCCACTATTCTTGAAAATGAAAAAAAAAAAAAAGATAAAAAAATATAGTAGATAAATGTATGAAAATTTAAAATTTTTTTAAAATTCCATTTAGATAATTTAGTACCTGTTAAAGTAAAACAACAAAGAAAATCTATACTATAAATTTGTGGTATAATTGTATGATTAGAGAAGAATATGAGTACAGTTCTTCCAAATGCTGATGTAAAAATAAATCAATCAATCAAATTGCTTTTTCTTTTGCATTCATAGAATTAAAGCTGCAAATCTGTAATCTAAAAAAAAAAAAAAATTCTCACATCCCAAAAATAAGTAATATATAGTGTCCTTCTTTAATAATTTGGAAATCTTTTTGTTATGGCACAATGTGTGTTCGTTGTAGAAAACAGCATTTAAAGACAAGCAATAGAAAGAAATTTTTTGTTAGTAGCTGGTCAGGCAACCTTATGTAGCACAGCAAGCCTCTAAGCTCACTCTTGGCTGACAATCCAAATGCTCCCACAGATGCTTGATTGGATTTATATCTTGGCTTTTGGGTACCAGGGAAAAATAATGAATGGCTTGTTTCCTCTTCCAGTGGTCACACAAGAGATGTGGCATGTCATGCCATCCTCCTGAAGAATATGAGCATTACGCTTCAGTATTGCAAGTTAGTACAATGGGAGGTGATGTTTCTTTAAAATGGTGATGTGTCAAGTAGAAAGAAGACATCCTTCAACAAACATAATTTCTGTCTTTCAACTGTGACACGGCTACCTATATACTAGACAAAATCTGTGGGCATGAACACCTGTCATTTATAACAAGCACTAGCTTGTTAATGTATTTACAGTCAGTCAAACAAGTTGGACTCAGCCTCTTTCCATGTCAAAGAAACAGACACTCTCTTCTCCCAACAATTTGGTCATTCTACAAAGAAATATAATAAGATTGATCTGTTTTCTACATGTGAAAGCACATATCGGTTATTTTCCTTCCAATATACATACATAATCACACCTGAAATATGGAAATTTTGGTCAGATACGCTCATTTATTGGAGTAGCCAACTTAAAATACCGGGTTACTGTATAATACAACTTAATAAGTAGCACTCAAAAATGTGAAAAACATTTGTAAAAATAAAAACTTATACTGATTTGAAATACAAAATGATTGATCAAAGTGGTAAAATCTGACATGGGAATAATTAAGATAAATACTAATCTTTTTGTCTGTCTTAAATTTGTTTAATTCCAGATTCCTCATGTTTAAATTATGCTTTAGTAACAGTGATAAATGTGTATTATTAAAATATTCCACATAATACAGTGTCCAGCAATTTTTCCAAATATAATTTTTTTTTGTTGTGTTGTTGTAGTATTTTATTTTTTTTATGTTGACTGAGTACATCGTATTAACTGTTGTCCACAGCATCCCATACTTTTCCTTGTTGAGATCCTTTAACTAATCTTTCCAACTATAGTTATCTGCCTACATGAGTCAGTCAAAAAGACTAGGAGATTCAGCCACATTGGCTAGGAAGATGATCATTGTATATACTTTAAATGCCAGATCAAAAACATCCATGAAAAGTCTCTACTAGAACTCTTCTGTTTAGCTGAGCTGTGGAAGTAAGCTAGAGAAAATCCACATCAACAATAGACTGGTACAGAAGAAGAAGAAGAAAGCATGTAATACTGTGCTAGGCAAAGCAGTTCAAATGTTTATGACCTGTTTTCTAACATCCAATCTATGTTACGATATGACAGAGGTCTAAACTATCCATAGATTTTGTTCACCTATTTGTTTAAAGTAAAACAAAAATAGTATTTTGTATTCAGTATTTTAGATGTCAAGTCACAATGGATTCATTGTAAAAAAACACATTAAAAAAATAAAATAAAACAGTACACACCTGTTTGAACATGCAATAAGATATGTTAATAAGTGGCATCTGCAGATAGCAGGTGGAAGTGTCACCAACTGACAGCCAGAAACATTAAGGGCAAGTAAATTTGCCAGATTTCCAATACTAGCTGGCAGTTCACCCAGTGCATTGTTATGTAAATCCAAAATCTAAAAGAAGTTATAAACAGAAAAATAATTTTTATATCCAATAAACAGTCTTGGAATTAAAACAGGAAATTACTACAAACTGTTTTGATTATTCCTGTGTGGTCGATTTCAGAATTTTGACAAATTTAAGCACACACACACACACACATTAAAAGTATAAATTAACACTACTTACTTCCAAAGAATGTATATTAAACAAAGATTCAGGTAGTGCTTTCAGTTTGTTGTTGCTGAATTATAAAAGAAAATATCCTTAAATTGTATTGTCATTGATAAAGACATACAAACTTAGTTTTCTAGTAACTTAGAAATTATAAAAAAAAAACTTACTTTTTCTTTTTTTGCTACTAATATTTAATATAAAAAATGTATTAATATTATATTTATCCTAATCAATTATTGCTGCATGACAAACGATCTATCAACAGTCTTAATAACATCCATACACCATCTTTAGCTATCGTGTATAGCATGTATAATTTAGAGATACGTGCTAACATTTTATAGTAGACAAATTTTAAAATCATCAAATATAAACTTCCTGCTTTGTTGGTAACCTTTTACAAATTGAATGGAATAATTTTCAAATATTTCAGTTTGTATAAAACCAAGATAAAAAAATTCTTTAAGAAGAGAACTAACCCCCCTACAAAATCTTCTGTATTTTGTATTTGTACCAACAAGCACACATACCCAACATACAAATCTTCCAGATCCTGCAACTCACTGATGCCAAGTGGTAAATCAAACAGGGAGTTTTCACAGACATTTAAATATTTCATTTTCTTTAAGGATCCTATGCTCTCTGAAAATGCAGAAACACAATGATAAATAGCTACACAAAGAAACAAACAATCCACTTTCAGAGTGCAAACTAATAATTTGGTTTCTTGATCAAATATGGAGAGGTGAAAAAAAAACCTTTGATTACATAAATACTTTAGTAAACAGTGCATGTGCACATGATGCCACTGTACCAGTTTCAGAACAAAGGCACATGATAAGCAGATTTCATATAGACATCCTTGCTTTCTACAAATGTTTTGATTACTCAGAAGGATAAAACAAAGTGAAGTAAACACTGTTACTGTCCATGTCATATATTAATTTGGAATAGGAAGTAATGTTTTTCACTAAAATCCAGATGCTTTTTACTGTATGTTGATAGATGTTTTTTTTTTACTTGTAAAGGAATATAAAATAAAAACTTAACTACAGCATGTACCTGGTGCTAATGTAAAGCATCACTAATCAGATAAACTGAAAAGCATTATAAAATAGTGCTTAACTAAAACTCTTGTGAATTTACCTTAAAAATTTAGATTCTCTAATTTTTCATCATTAATTTTTCTGAAAGTTCGCCTAACACATCTTAATATAAAAGAATTGTTTTAAAAAAATTCTTACATTTTATCATAGACTACAGACCATATTTCACTAACCTTTCACATCTCACCAGTTTTCTTCAAATTTATTAAGCCAATAATATTATCAAATACATGTTTCAACCAGCTTTTTTTGTAAGAGTTGACTATTAGGTCATATGCCAGTTTGCCCCTCTTTTTTTGACAATCTCATGGGTTTCTCAACAAAAGCAAAAACAGATTCATCTGAACATACCTGGCAAGTGAGTCAAGTAGTTGTTTTGAACAGTCAGAAACCTCAGCCTAGAGAGAGAACCAATGCTTTCCTGAAACAAATGCAACAACTCATTGGAACAAGACAGTCAACACATTTTCAAACTGAAAATACAAATTACCTCCCTCAAAGCAAATAATGCAACTTTGTGAAAGGTAATGATAGAATACTTGCACTCTGTATTCTGGTTGCATTCTATAAGATAACAGAAACATAGTTAGCATGTTGCACAATTGCTTAGCTAGGTAATTATTATTAAGCTACAAATGCTGGCTTCACACACTGCACAATATGATCAAATTCCCACTTTGGGTCTAATGTATGATAAAAAATAAAAATCACAGACCACTTCTGATGTGATTTTTGGAATCTACAAAAAAAGAGTCCCAACAATTCAAGTTTCATGACAACAAATGTCTTGTGTTTGCAGCTATAAATCAATGAAATGTAGTCACATGCATAAGGATGAAAGATCATTATGAATTGGAGGCTACAACTTTGCAAAGGGTCATTCCACGTCAAATGGACCAAAAATTGACCAAGATATGGTCATTTTTCTGCATAGTCCCCTTTCAGACTTAAAAACATCATTAATTTTCTTCCATTTATGCCTACATTTTTTTTTTTTTTTTTTACTAGTTCCTGTTGGGATACAGATACCTAACTTTGCAATCTGGCAGAACATTTTACATAAATTATGCCTATGCATTTGGTTTTTCTGTATCTCTTAACCCTTTCCTGTCGGCACTCTGCAAAAGCGAGAAAAAATTTGGGCTGCTTTGTTTTTTGGCATTTTTGGTGGCTTCTTAGAGTACCTGTTGTACCATCCAGAATCGTGCAAATTGAGTTTTCAGTATATGATTAGTCATATAAAGACTAGGAAATAACATTGTGATGATATGAGTGATATCCCCCGAGATATCTCAGTCTGAACTTGCTTTCCCATGGAAAAATGGCCATTTCAACAGCCAATTTGGCCATGTCAGACAATGTCAGCAAGATTAATTTTTATTGCAAATGAAAGCTCTGATGTCCAGTTCTAACATATCCAGAATTAAACTCTGGCACTCAAGTGCTTCTATTTTTATTTTTACCATCTTTTTTCATGTGTCTTGGCAATATCGTGCATTATTGCATCTTCGTAAGCTGCAAAGAAATCCTTACTTTTGCACCAAGATGGTCATGGTTATCTTTATCCAAATGTATTTGGGAGTCATCTTAAAATAACACTATGTGAATCCAACTAAAAACTGTACAACTACCTACTAAACAAATTAAAAACACACAGCTTTAAATTCTAGTAAAACAAAAAGTATATGTTTCTAAAAAGGAGCTACAAGTGATGAACTTAATCTAAAGCAGCCCTTGTAAGGTTATTTTTTTAGGTATGCCCTATTAAAATGCAAAAATTATATGCAGCACTAAAGCCATACAGAATTTCTTTATCCCTCATATAAAGTCATGTGGAAATTTCATTACTTTGAAACTATTCTTTATTAGTGTCTGTTCTGAGCAAGGTAAAGAGCAAATATAATGTGATCTAAACTGAAGAAAAATGACTAAGTATACTAATCTGCCATAAAAACAAAATTTCAACAGTGTGTTTCATTTCATTTATGTTACTAGTGAAGTCCTATTTATATAAGTTTGAGGAGACCGGCCTTCGACAATGAAATAAAAACAGTAAAAACATGCTTTTAGGACAAATTTATGATTCTGGCATAGTCAGAATGTCCAACAAGCCTTTCCAAAGTTATTTTTCTTAATCCAAAACTGCCACTTATGCAATTCAAGTTTTTTTTAAGTTAGCATTCCACTTCTTTTGACTTTAAAATCGTCTAAGGCCTTTGTTAACAAACTTCAAGTAAATTGTTCGTAAATTTCTTGTAAACAAATCTATACACAATATACACCACTGGAAAGTGTGAACCACCATCTTTGACTGCAGTAAACTCAAACAACAATAAAGAAATCTGATCCATGAGAAAACAGCATACTGTGGCAGTTTTTTATGGTTCAGTTCAATAAAGGACAAAAGTGGTCTGCAGATGTGAAGAACACTGAACAATCTAGCCTAGCTCAATTTGAAGCTGATGCCCAGGCTAGGAAAGCTATCAAAGTTGGTTCCCTGACTTGTTCACATGAGAATGAACAGCTAGAAAACTGGATGTATGAACCTGGAGCTTTCTAGCAGTTTTCCATTTGGAACACAACTTAAAATAACTCAATGTATATATATATATAGATATCTTTGGATGCTTTTTCTTCAAAGTTTCAGTAAATGTTGAAAAGATGTAAGTATTTAATATTTTTTGTTTAAAATTTGAAAAATTCGAATTGAGACATTTAAAAAGATTTCTGTGGTGATTTTTAAATATCTAAAGTTATTGATCCTGGAGAAGAGAGAGAGAGAGCAACACATCCTGAAACACAACACCACCAGGAATTATGTCTGAAATATATTTATTTTCTCATAGAACTATAGAATTTGCATCACTAAAATTTCACACACTAGTTTTAGCATACATACCCTCATTTCATCCAGTAACAAGTATCCACCCCAAAATCCAAGTTGGCTGGCATTACCATGGCAACAGATAAACCCAGGTAAAAAAATACTTCATGCATTTTAATTTGTTGGATGCCAATTTAACACACACCAACTTTCATGGAATTAAGATTTCAAGTACTGGTCTACCCATAACATAAAAAGACTAATCATAACAAAACTGTACACTTACTGGAAGAGTGTGTAGCTTACTGTTATAGAGTACTAACTGCTCCAAACCCTGGAGAAGACTAATTTCAGAAGGGAGCTCTGTGATATCATTGTTTGACAAATCCAAGCACTTTATATGGGTCCCCAAAAAGCCAATGCGATCAGGACATTTTTTCAATGACTGGTAACTAAAAAAAAATACATATACATATATTTTCACAAGCACATACATACAGGCAGACATGTTTCTCATTTTATTTTTATTTTTTTAAAAACTAATTAAAAGTGAAATAGACAAACTCTTAAATTTTATATCCTCACTAACAAATGATATTATAAATAACTTAAATAACAGCCAATTAACATCCCTGTTACCAACTAACTACAGCAGATAATAGATTTAAAATTACATTTTCACAACTTTCCCTCATTTGCTATAAAAGCATTCAACCATTAAATGTTTTAAAATGCACAGCCATAACAATACATAAGTATGATTTCTTCTTTTGTTTAAACTTTCAAATTGCTGCACATTTTATTTTTGGGTTCTCCATGCAAAGCATTTTCTTAAAAACTTACCATAGTAACAGTGTCTAGTGGCAACAATTAATTTGTATTTAAAGATGGCTATTTGAACACCCTTGTAATATAAGAGCTGCTGCCCAGAAGCAACCACACTTTTAGGTAGTGTAAGCCAGTGGCGAGGAACATCCATGATTACGATCTGCACTAGTGGCTCTAAGTAGCACCATGCTAAAGTAATGAAAACCATAAACACTAAGAGGACTTCACAGGACCAAGACCATTAAATAACTGAAATTTACAACACTTCAAGAAGACAGATTTAATCAAGGAAAAATTACTATCATAAACCAGTGTAAAAGAAGGTAAGACCTTCAATGACAGATGATTTAGTGCCAGTGAACTAACAATATTTCTATGATCACACAGTGCTTACCTTAAGTCTACCAGTGGTTCATCATATGATGATCTGTCCCACTCTGATCTGTTTTCATATCTGAGCATATATTCACACTGGAGCAGGTCACAGTAGTTAACCGACAAATTTCTCCTCCAACACAAATTGCTGTGCCAAAACCATAATTTGCTATTCAAATTTAAATGATTTATTCTGAAATTCAAAAAAAAACAAACAAAAAACATTACTCAGATTCATACCAAAAAAAGTGAAAATCAAAGATATTAGTTTTGAAACTCAGATATAGTTTGTTCCCAATCTAAAATAAAACCACACAACACAAAATAGCAAATCCCAGATGTTTATATTCATAAAATCCAGTCAATGCAAGCAACCAAGCACCCTGTTTGTTATCCTATAACAACCTCTAACTGGACCCTTAAACTGCAACCTTAAACGTAAGAATTTATGACATTCAAGGAGTTAGACAACCAAGTTTTCTGAACCAAATACTTAATATGATTTTATTTGTGTTAATGTTATGCTACAAAGGGTGATGACAGACTGAGTTTGGTGAGTCAAAACCTGGGTGCACAAGCTTATCCTGTGATGCAATCCCATTTTAAACACCCTAAGAAATCAAGAGGACAGAACAATGTATCCCTGGTGTCACAAATGCATATTTAAAGGTTAATCAAAATTTAACAATATGTAAAAATAATTATTTTTAAATACAACTTGTAGACTGTAGATGCTAGAGTATAAAATTGTTTTACAACAGATATATAACTTGTTAAAAATTGAGAAAAAAGTAGTAGATATTTCTCAGCTTAACTATTTTAACATTAAAGGATTGTCACTAAAATGACTTAAAGTTCTGAAGACAGTTAAACACGCATGCAGACACCTACCTTAAACATTTTCTTAAAGGTTGTTTTATAATCTTTTTAAAAAACTCACACTGTTTCATGATTCACAGACCTCAAGTGACACAAATTCCTCTTATTTGGTTTCATCATCCTATTCTGGAATTTAAACACCACCACTTAACACTAAAATATCTAAACACAGTTTTACTTCATAATTAAAAACATTTATTGTAACACAATGTTTAGTTCAAAATAATTATAATACTTTTAAAACATGTATGAGTGACACTAGCTCTCGTCTTGAGAATGTGTGCATCATAGTTGTGCAAGATGGTTGTCTGTTGTATGACATATGCATGGGTTCTGATGTTATTGTAGACATTCCAAGTCTCATGCATTCTCATGAGACATGCCTCTGGAGCTCAATTCATGGTATCACACCAACAAGGCAAAAGTCCAAGGAAATCTCATGCATCTGGGATCTCTTGTTTGGCTGCTGATACTATGTTGGTCAGTTTCTGCCAAAAAGAGTCCAAATGGGCTAGCTGATACTTATACTGCATATCTTCATTATGAAATTAGAGCCTACAGGTCATTGAACAGTATTTGAAGAATGATGCTATGATAGGCATGTTAATTACTGCACATCTGGTATTAAAAGTGGTCAAAAAACAATGGGTGCAACATTCAAATCCTCCTTGGAATGCATAATCAACCACTGCAATTGTGCCAGTGTAGCATCATCATCATAGTAAATAAAAAATGCTTTGTGTACTCTTAGGAATGAAGAACAATTAGAGATTACCATGCCACCAATGTCATGTGATGAAAAAACACATATAAACACTAAATCTCAGGGCAAACAGCAAGTTGTTTCCTCTTTTGTGTATGCATCTTGCTGTGTTGATGTTAAAGTCTACAGACCATTCTTGGTCCTACTACAAGGTGAATCACAAAACATTGAAGAAAGGTCACCCATGTAACCTGACTCATCCCACTTTTTCATGTTTTTTTGTGATCATGGCAGATAGTCTGGAAAGTCCACTTTCACAAGGTTTTCAGGTGCTGCACTGCAAAGTACAGTTCACTTTTCCAAAAAGATTGGAGAGCCAAATATCAGATACTGTTACAGGAAGTTTCTGGAAACTACTTTGTTTTATTGTATTGTGTGCAAGAAAGTGTCATGCATAAGGTGGAAAGAGACACTATATGAAATTAACCTACTCTAAATGTAAGTGCATAAATTCAAGCTCCCTGGTTTATAGTACTGCAAAACTGTGGTTTTTCATTGTGGAACATAACTTATCCATTAGCATGTCTGACTAACTGGATCCATTGTTCAATCAGATGTTTAATGACAGCAATTTTGCCAAGAATTATTCATCTCAATGAAAACAAATTGTATAATTAACAGTGCAATTGCTCCACTATTAACAGAAAATTTTCTGTCATAAATGAAGCCTCAACCAAATCTTTTGGCAATTGATGGATCAAACAACAATGAATCCACTTACAATGCATCTGTTTGATATCAAAACTCACAGTCACAGACTGATTCTTGGCTTATGTTCAACAATTTCATCAACTGTTTAAGCTATTTTTGACAAGATATATCCGAGTAAGCATGCAATTCCTTTGAATAATTATGTATAGATGAGTACTGACCATACATCTGTCAACTTTAGACTATACAACTCATTTAGGGTCAGATTGAAAAATGCCAATAATGAAGTGTATTTTATAGATTATCTGTCACATTTTGCACCACAGCTTTTGTCAGCAAGAGGTTTGGAAACAAAAGTCCAATTCAGTTCTGATGACTTATACACTAAAATTTTCTGCTGTTTGATTGGGATCCTCGTGCATATTTTTTATCTGGTGATTTTAAGTATAGAGGAAGGTTATGTTGGAATATACTTTTGTAAAAGATTCAGGTTCACCTGAGGAAGTCAAGCTAGCTGCAATTATGAGATTTGATGAACAGTGCCTGCACATGCAAGTAATTTGAGGTTATTTAGATCTAAATACTAGAATCTCAGTAAAGTCACAAATTTAGTTTTAGTGTTGCCTCACAGTAATGCAAAAGAGGAAAGAGCATTCAGTCTTCTGAAAATTGACAGAACTCCAAACTCCATATGATCATCAAGATAAATTTGAATGGCTCCAGGTTTTCAATGCAGGCCATCAGGAGTAGTAGTACCAAAAGCACAATTGAAACAAGTAACTGAAAAAAGGCATTTTGTCTCTCATTATTAAGACAGGTTTAATCCAGAAGTTCAGAAATGGTGGTACTGTGCAATGCAACAGAATACTCCTGACATCATGCATTTTAAATGTGTGGCAAAAATGTATGGGCATCCTTGGACATTTTGTTGGGAGGTGGGTGGAATGACACAGATCAGTTGAATACCCACCATGCTCTTCAGGTCTTACCTCACCAGTTTTTTTCCTGAGGAGTATTGAAAGACAAGATGTACACCACATAACTAGCTACCACCCACAAACTCCAACAAAGGATTGTTGATGCTTCATCAGCTTTTCCTGTGAAAACATGCTGCTGAGTGTCTCCAGGTTTTCACATGCTGATGGTGAACTTTTTGAACTCCCATTGTAGTGTAGCATGTTTGAGGTGCCTGATGTATAAAGCAAAAATTCTATCCAGCAATGTCTTTGTTTACTGGGCTATATGCCTTTATGGGATGCCCTGTATATCACCTTATTTCACTCATTTGCAATATTCAAGATTGGAGTAGCAGTCATCACCTTTTATGTTCACACGTCACAAGAACTCAAAAACAAAATCATAAATAGTAGTGGTATATGTTAACATCTTGAAAACCTCAATGTTCCTCAATTACTATAATATAATTTTAAAATCCATCTGACTCTTGGTCAAATAATAAATATGTTAATAAAGAAGAAGTAGATCAAACAAAAATAATAATTTTTGTAAGAATGCAAATATGTACTGTTAAGTAACCAAGTAGCATATAGCAGCTTAATTTTGAACAAGAACAAGCTTAGAAAGCAAAATAGTCAAAATTCAGAATATTAATTAAATAATAGTAAAAAATAATTAATAGATATGCAGACACTAAATTATAGTAATTTTTTTCTTTTGGTGGATGGGTGTAGGGGAGTGAATATTTGAAGACCATTATTAACTGAAACTACTTTAAAGAATATAAAACAAATGTATACCTGTTGAGTTTGAGACCTATTCATGCAGTTTTCTGACAATGCAACATGTTCTCTATTTTTATTTTTCTCACTTGCCACTGACTTGGATTGAGTTTGAGTGAGATAAAGCTGGGCAATCACCATCATAACTGAGCAACAGAGCGAGCCAGTGATTACCATGGCAATGGCTGTGGTCTGAACATCACCACTGAAAAAAATGCTGCTTTCCTCCATAGCAGCTGATGGGAATATTTCTGGTTTTACTGAACCTGCAAGTAACCATAAAATATATAGTGAAAGTGGTTGAATGGCGATGACTGTTGTTTTTTTTTTCTTTTTTAAATATCAAAGTATAAAATAATAATCATCTTTATGGACCAGTTACCAATGAATATCAAAACAGCTTAAATGATAAATGTCACATGCAAATAAGACAACTTCAATTCAGCAAGTCACATGAAGCAATTATCCTTCCCCTCAATTGTTACCAATTTGGTTTCACAACATTCTGGACAACAGAACAAATAAAAACAAACTTTAATCATATGGATTCATATGCAATGCACCAGGGTGGGTGTCTCACAACAGATGTACTGATTGCAGTGATTTATAACTTTTGATTGGATGGAGCTACTAATTCTTAGTTTTTGTTTGCTATTCCACAGAAAAAATTTTTGACAATTTTTTTTTTTAAAGCCATCTTAGTTCACTGAGTTCAGGATCAATAAAATACATATTAAAAAATAAGCAATTTTCTTTGAAACTGTGCTTGTGTTTCTAGTGATTTAAACACTCACTATAAATTTTACAGGTGTTATTAGCCTTCTAAAGCCATTTGCAATGATCCCTTGATTTTCAATTGCATCTCAGTGCATTTGGTGAAATTGCTTTGTTGAATTCAAACACTAAAAAAAAATCTCCTTTAGCTGTTTGGCAAAAATTTTGCCTGCCCCTTCCAGAATTTTGACTCAAGATGGCTTGATATGATTCTGCAAAGACACCATGACAGATTTCTATCTACTGACAACATTTGTCCCTGGACAAGATACAAAATCCGGAACTCCTATAACCATAACCCTGAGCTGTTGGAAAGAGTGCATGTTGCTGAAGGAGACCATTTCGAGCATTTAGGTTGAATGATTTAATGTTGTTCTTGCAGTTTTTGTCAACAACAACGAGTAACTCAGATGAATTCCTTTTCACTTTAATCTGAATAGAAACGGGATAAAGCATACCCCGTGGGCAACTGGCTCATGGTTTCCCAATTCAAAGATCATAAAACGGGTGAACTTTTTCCCTTGTTTCAGCAAAATTGCCAGAGTCCTCTATCAAATATCAAAAAAAAAAAAAATAAATAATAGGTGAGTAAAAAACTTAACCAAGTGAGAATTTATAATGCGCCGCACTTGGTACATCTATCGTGAGACACCCTGGTACAATTGTTTTCTGTCCCATCCTATATATAGCCAACCAGTTACCAAACACTGGCAGCACTCTGCATGTTTAGAAAAAAAAATTTAAAAAGCTATATTAAATATTTCCCAGACTTATCTTTAATTTTCACACACTTATGTATCCCATGGAAGCCATCAGCAGGCAGGAAAGTGTTTAGATTTGGAACAGTTTTCGTTTTTTTTTTTAAAAAAAAAAAAAAATCCAACCCCCAGCCAGGAGCAGCAGCAGCGAAAAGGTTTTGCGTGCAGTTCAAACAAAAGGGGTTAGGGTCAGGGTTAACAGGTCAGCAACAGGTTTCGTTTGTTTGTCTCTGGCCAAAAGACAAAAAAAAAAAATGAAGGGGGATACAGAGGTAAATTCTGGAGCTGTCGCAACAGCTCTGGTGGAGGTTGGGGGGGGAACAGAGGTAAATTTTGGAGCTGTCGCAACAGCTCTGGTGGTGGTTGGGGGGGAACAGAGGTAAATTTTGGAGCTGTCGCAACAGCTCTGGTGGAGGTTGGGGGGGAACAGAGGTAAATTTTGGAGCTGTCGCAACAGCTCTGGTGGTGGTTGGGGGGGAACAGAGGTAAATTTTGGAGCTGTCGCAACAGCTCTGGTGGAGGTTGGGGGGGAACAGAGGTAAATTTTGGAGCTGTCGCAACAGCTCTGGTGGAGGTTGGGGGGGAACAGAGGTAAATTTTGGAGCTGTCGCAACAGCTCTGGTGGAGGTTGGGGGGGAACAGAGGTAAATTCTGGAGCTGTCTCAACAGCTCTGGTGGTGGTTGGGGGGGAACAGAGGTAAATTTTGAAGCTGTCGCAACAGCTCTGGTGGTGGTTGGGGGGGAACAGAGGTAAATTCTGGAGCTGTCGCAACAGCTCTGGTGGAGGTTGGGGGGGAACAGAGGTAAATTTTGGAGCTGTCGCAACAGCTCTGGTGGAGGTTGGGGGGGAACAGAGGTAAATTTTGGAGCTGTCGCAACAGCTCTGGTGGTGGTTGGGGGGGAACAGAGGTAAATTCTGGAGCTGTCTCAACAGCTCTGGTGGTGGTTGGGGGGGGAACAGAGGTAAATTCTGGAGCTGTCTCAACAGCTCTGGTGGAGGTGGGGGGAGGGGGGAGTCTTCTGAGGTTTGTATCGGCTGCTTGACTTTGTTTGGACTTACTTGGGTCGGGGGTGAAGCCGAGGGCGGCTGCGGCATCGGCGAAAGTCCAAGTTTAGGGGAAGAACCACAATGAAAGCCTAGCAGCCCCTGTTCCCGTGAGAAGTTCAGTCAGACTTTCAGGTGTAAAGGAGACGGAGGGAGGGCTGTGTTGCTGCTGATCCGTAGCACCAACGTTGGTGATATTTCACGACATTTCGGAAAAAAAAACAATAATTACTACTTTCAAACACGTTGTACTCGCCTGAACCCACCCGGAAGGGAATACACCATAAATACTTATACTTAATCACAAATTCAAATTTAATTCCACCCAACCCCCCTTTTTTTTTTTTTTAGATGTTCGTCACCTGGCTGAGGTGTTCCTTTGCACGAGCGTCCATATGTTGGTTGTTCTTGTCGTCAGTCCTGAATTCCCCATACGCCGTTAATTAATGCTACTTCATTTTCAGTAATTTTCCGATTCAAGAATTTACAGCAGACAGATCAGCGGGGGATGGGGTGGAATTGAATACCTGATGACAGTCGCAATCCGCAGGCCATTCCTGCGTCATCTTGTCGTCGAGCCCCCGTTTGCGGCAGACGTAATCAGTTCTTCACCTCTCGCTCCGCACCTGGCACCCAAGACGCGCGCGCACAGACAATGATGACCTACCGACAGGGGTTTCTTTTTTTATATTTGTCTTTGGTACAGCATCCAGTTGCCACCGATTTTCAACAATTAAAAATAAAAAAAAAATAATAAAAACGACTTGGCAACAGACCGCAAGTTGGACCGACCAAGATGGAGGCGCGGCGCGGCGCCGCTACCTCTAACATTCCCGCGAACCGCGCGCCCAGGGGTTAAGCCCAGACGAGATTACGACCGACATCCAAACGGTCTCGCGGGCGGTCGGGTTCGGTTCGCGGGGCGCGGGGCGCGGGCCGGGGCCCCCCCGCTTTACCCGGCGGGGGGAGAAGGCGAGGCGCACACCAGTCGGTGACGAGCCCCGGCCCGGAGTGTCTTCATAAGGCGGTCGGGCGATAGCTGGTAGTGGAGCGTGTGTAATGGTGATTGCATCTGAGCATCGATCGCTGGACGTCGGTCGGCTGATCTGCTCAGAGTAGTGTCCCTTTAAGCACACAATTCGGTCAGAGTTAGTTCCCGCTGTTCTTGGCGCACGGTTGAACGTTCCGTGGCGGCTCCGTCTCCTAGGGTTTAATATAGTACTTCCTGGCTTCTCTATCACGTTAGTGTAGACTAAATTGGGAAGTTGGGGGTCACTTCTTTCCAGACGCTCCATATCGGCACTGCGCGTGGCAGTCTGCCATACCCTCACTGTTTTCTTCTTTTCGGCGGGGCGCCTACTACATCCGGACCTTTAAATTTGGCGCTAACCTCGACGGGAACCGCGCGCGGATTATGGTTCGCACGAGAGCGGATGGCTGTGCAGCCACCAGGAAAGGTAGGTCCTGGACCTTTAAACTGGCTGGCACCCCTGGCTGGTGTGCGGCATTAAACCTCCTTTTATTGGGCGTCCCCCTCGCTCGCGTGCCTAGAGATCGATCGTTAAAAACTAATCGATCCGTCACTGAATTAACACGTGCCCGGGTGGATATTTTCGCTCTTTAAGGTTAGGTTAGTAATTTTGACGCCTCGTTGGAAGCTAGACGATCGGTCAGTAGTACCAGTACTTATTATTATTATTATCTGTTATTATTATTATGTTTTTATTATTATCTGTTTTACTATTATTATTATCTGTTTTTATTATTATTATTATTGTTGTTGTTGTTGTTACTATCATTATTATCTGTTATTATTAGTATTATTATTATGTTATTATTATTATCTGTTTTTATTATTATTATTGTCTATTTTTATTATTATTATTAGTATTATTATTATCTGTTATTATTAGTATTATTATGTTTTTATTAGTATGTTTTTATTATTACTATTATTATCTATTTTTATTAGTATTATTATTATCTATATTTATTAGTATTATTATTATCTATTTTTATTAGTATTATTATTATCTATTTTATAGTATTATTATTATCTATTTTTATTAGTATTATTATTATTATTTTTATTAGTATTATTATTATCTGTTTTTATTAGTATTATTATTATCTATTTTAATTATTATTATTATTACTTATTATTATTATTATTATTATCTGCTTTTGAGAAAGTTCTATTATGAACCTTCTGACATTAGCGAGTGTAATGGTAATTAATATTGGTGCGATATAGTACAGTGTGAGTGATGAGAGGAGCAGGGGGTGTCCACCCTCTGAGATATCCCAAAATATGTCAGGTGAGTTCTTTTAAATAAATTAGGATCATTTTCTCGTGTCACCACCGGTTGTTAGCATCAATCGTCGTCGTCATAACTGTGGGGCGATTCCAGCATCAACCATGTTGCATTGATGGCCATTTGCCGTTTTCCTTGTTCAATAGGTTATTTATTAATCTAGTTATATGAAGTCTTCATAATTATTTAGATGAGTTAATATTTTCATTTATTACCTTTCTCTAGCAAGAATTTTACTGGGCCCCATCACTTGTTACAAAAAAGGGAAATTTTCTGTCACAACTTTTGTTGCTGAAATCCCTTCAAACTGGCCTTGCCACAAAACTACCTGGTATTTTGTTACATCAAAGATTAAATAATATTCAAATTAATGATCACATTAGCAAGAGTTACACATCAGTAAGAAAAGGTATGCCATTCATGTTACAACATCCTTACATCATTAGATATAATATAAAACCCAAAAGCCATTCAACTATAAAATTCCTGTGGGCATCATTCACGTTCCTGATGTCTAAGAGAGTTTTGTAATCAAACCTTGACTAGCACTGTGTCGGTTACTTAACTACAACCATCATATACACATGCCTGAAGACACCTGAACGCTTAACAATATGTGAACCACAAGCACAATCTGTGAGATGGATACAATTGTGTTTCAAAAGGTTTAAATTGCCCTTAGCCCCTACACAACTCATGGGCACAAAACAAGTAGCCATGGGTATACACCACTTCCATTTACTATTAACAATAACCAGGCAAGATGTTCGGAAAATGTAGCCCATGTCTATTCACAGGGATTGGTTTGTTCAGCTTCTGGGGTAGCCATTCTTTTCTGAAGATGCACCATGTGTGTCTGAGAGCTGTTTTGACAGTGCTCATTACTTGCAACTGGTAAGAGATGTGAATTCTGAAAGAATGAGAAAAATTGCCTTGGATTCTACATTTTATAGATTAGTCTCTATTAGATGGCCAAATATGACTAGCCAAAGCAGCCTGTGTTCAGAATGATAACTTTGAGCTCACTGAATAGAGATTCGATCCAATACTTTAGTCCGATTATTTGAGAAAGAAAATGACAACTGCTTCCGGTGTTTGGCCAACTCTCCCTACTATTTCTTTTAAAGGTTGTCATGGTTTTTGGTTCTAGAGTCAGTGTTTATTATCACCTTGGTGTATAGCTTACCTGTAAGAAGGCGTGTTCTAGTTCCAAACTCTCATTTGTTGTTGTTTTCGACTTCTTTATCATTATTTAGCTGTAGCAGCGAGGGCTCCAAGAAAAATGTTAAGTGGAGGAGGAAGTAGTTCTGACCCATCATCATCATCATCATCATCATCATCATTAGGTATGTTTGAGTTTCGTTATTTCCTTGCAAATTACCTGCAATTGGTCAGCACAGCTTCTCCCGGATCCCTGTCCAGCAACCCAAATCTTGATTTGATTGCGGTGAACAGCATAATGGCTAATTGTGGAAGCTGCTGAAAAAAAACTACAAAATTTATACTTTTTCCTTGGGAAAAAAAAAAGAAAGAAATTTACTCCCACTATCAAAATAATATGCAAACTTTTTTCACCTTGAGATATCTGAATCATTGTATTCCATGACAGACAGCTCTACATCGACATTTTGTAGGCAAGTACTCTGGCGGTAACCCAGTGTGTGTGCAGCCTACTCCAGGATGGCAGAAGAACATAGACACCTTCTTCAGCAGGTGTTCGAACTCATCAGGCCAGGAGGGAACCTCATCGCTAGAGGGCGCTGATATAGAATCTAACACATCTCCTGGGTAAGTTATGAATATAATGGTGTTACTGTTTACTTAGGTGATGTTTTCTCAGTGATATAGTTCTGGTGGTATTGTCACTATTTCAGCTTCTGATCTAAAACAGTTGTTCTCATAGCTGTGTTGAAAATTGTACTGCATACATTCAACTTGATAAGGCTTTTCTTTCAGTTGTTTATACATACACAAGAAAAAAGATGCTGATTGGCTGGATTAGTTACAGCTCTGTCTTCGTCTCAGATACAAGGTTTTGCATCCTTTTAGTCCAAAACATTAAGTTTGCTGTCCACAAAAATTTTGCAGCATCTTGCAGTCTGTTCTGTGGGGATACATCTCTCAATTCCTTCGCTGAAGAGGTGACCTATATTGCTCTTTTCTTCTGGCTACTGTGAAAGTACAGAGCATGCAGTCAAATTCAACCCAGATGCACCTTATGGTGTCCTTATCACCTGAAGAATTTAAATGGGCGATTTGTCAGGTTATTTGAAACATGGGTAAGCAAGAGGACTTAAGAAAAGATTTTCAACCATAGAATTAAATCTGATCAGTTCTCTGGCATTGACACAGCCAAAATTTATTCTCAGTAGTGACATGCACAGCGATCATGGTTACCAATCAAAACAACCAGAAAATTCCAAGTTGAGTAGTTTTCCATATTTCCCTGGCTTAGAAATTAGGGTGATGGTGAGGTGTTGTGTAACTTTTGTATGAAATCAAACGTTTCAGATCCATTAAGTTTGCACAAACTTCAAGAATTTTACCTAGAACTGGTGCTGAGGGACAAAAAGTCGCGTTGATAGTATTTGCATAATATTTGGGCTTTGTTTGCTCTGTGTGCTTAGCTTTCTTTGTCTTATTTGAATCTGTGTAGTATTTTCACAGCAGTTACCTGGATTATTATTGCACATCTTTGGTGATGGTCCTGCACTCAATTATGGAGTGACTCTACAAGCCAGTCCTTATCATTAAAGAGAATTGGAATTCAATTTTATATTTATGTTTTTACTATTTAAATGAACTATCTAAAATCTGTTTACTTGACTGCTTGTGCCTCATTTTTACTCCTTGTCATCCTAAGACTGTTGATGAGGCTAATATGCTCTTGTAGCAGGAATTTTCTGGGGAAAGTTGGTTTTGCGAAAATCTCCATCGTTAACGTGTGTGTGGGTCTACAAGCAAGTAAAGTACCACCAGATTTTCCTTTATATTAACCAACATTTCATCATTGCAGGATCTTACGGCTGAATAAAATGAGTTCATTCCTTTCACACACCCCACAAATCTCGTGTGGTTCAGCAAAGATTTGTCAAGATACTGACGTCCCCTCCCTGAGCATGTTGTCATGTTTTGTTGTTTTTTTATTTTTACAATACCAGACCTCGCCACGTATGTGGGTGGTGCGGTATCAGACTTTAACCCGATAGGCCCCCTAAATGGGGTGTAGAAAGGCAGATCTTGTTTGGGGGTTTGCTTGGCGTCTTGTGAGCAGCACAAAGAGGTGCGGGGAAACCATCTGGGCAATGCAAGGTCGTCGTTGGTGCTGACATTAAAAGCAGAAAATCAATCTTCCAGGACATAGACATTTTCAATGTAAGATGTTTAACAACGCAGATCCATAAATAAATGTCTCCAAAATAGATTTTATTCATATGTAAGAATGTATGTAGCACATGTAATTTATGCAATATGCATAAGTTTGTCTTGTTCTAAAGTTTACGATGAACTTGCTGAAATAGCAAGAAGGGCAGATACAGAAATCTAGTGCAGCATCACCAGGTGAAATCTGATAGTTTTCTGATTCTCCCCTCTCCCAAGATCAGTCATGGCCTCCAGTGCATAAGAAAACAAAGTGTGGTGGTATTTGATTGAGCATCTGAGGATGGGGTTCATTGCTGCTGCTCATGATGAAAGATCGCCATTATGCCTTCTCTTTTTTTTGTGAACAAACTTTCATGGTTGTCTAGGTCAGAGCATAGTGAACGTATAGGCAAGTGTGTTAAATATTTCCTGGGACTCAAGTCCAAGTTTGGAAAACAACAGATGTCCACAGCATCTTCACAGCCAGCACAGTCACTCTTGATCGTGCTCTAATGGCCAGTTATGAGCTATCGGTATTGATAGCAAAGTCAGGAGAGGAGCTTTAAAAAGTTGGCTCTCTCTCTCTCAATATTTGCTAAAGCAGTTTTCTTCAAAGGGGCAAACAAGGTGTCTTAGCAACAACGCAGTACAAATTTGCATTGATGAGATGGCTATGAATGTGGAAAAACTTGAAGTCTTAAAGATGAAATAGTTTACTGTGCAGCTTGATGAAATGACTCAGAGACAGTGATGCTTTACTTTTGGCCTATGTGAGGTACATGCATACATCTTGTGGCGTTCTTGGTAAACTGAGTATTGTAAAGAAACAGCACTATAAGAAGTGTGCATGCCTGTATATTGACCAAAAAAAAAGATGTTTTGTGAGATGCTGCTGCTTTGTGAGTCATTAGAAACTAAAACAACTGCTGGAGCTATTTACAAATTTAAAAACTATTTTCTGAAGATGTATATTCTGAGAAGCTCCATTTATCATGTGATGCAGATGGTGTACCTGTAATGGGAAAACAGTGGTTTGCTTGACACTGATGAAGGATGACAACCTGAATATGATTACTGTTCATTGTGTGATTGACTGCGAAAACTTAGTTGCAAAAAACTTCTTGCCAGAATTGAAGAAAATTGTGAGTAGCTATTTCTTGCATAAATGCCATCAAAGCTACTCCAAAGACCAAATGTTTCTTTTGAGCGTCTTGTGAGGATGCTGACAAAGAGATTTGTGGGGTTGTTAATGCATATGAAGGCTCCCTGGCTACCTAAGGAAAATTTCTTCAGCAGTTTGTGGAACTCATTGAAAATCTGAAGGCATTTTTGGCAGACTCAGAAATGAAACATGCTTTAATGTGGCGATGGAAAGTTGTTGGTCAGCTATTTGGCAAATATTTTTGAAAAAAATTGTAACACTTTGAACCATGGGCTCCATGGTGCCATTAAGACACTTGTGGATGATGTAAAAGCCAAGACATTTGGTTCCATTTTGAGCCCAGCATTGATAACATCAAAGATTTCTGGCAGAAAGTTTTCTGACTTCTCCTGTGTCATTGAAAGCCCTGATTTGAAGAATATGGAATTTCTGAGAAGCTGACACAGCCATTCTTACGTGAGTTAGAAGATGTCCAAATAAACTTGCAATGAGAATCGGCAAAGTTATAAAATGGTTTGTTGGCAACGGGGTGAACTATAAAATCAGGTAACATTTAGAGGTTCAGCAGTATAATTGTCAGAAAACATCCTCAAGCAACAGCTCCTGCCCCTGCACAGAATCCACACTCTGCCATGTCCCTCATACTCAGGTAAGGCTGCCTTCAGTACAGTTGCTGATTGACTTTTCAACCGGACCGCTAGAGTTTCACTGATCACGGAGAATTGAGACTTAAGCTGGCTGATGGCAAACAATCACAAGGATCCTTTTGAAAGTATGTATCAGATATACAGGTACATACGATTCAAATATTGGAATAAACTTGTCATCTAAAGAGCTATTTTAGTGTCCTCCCCCCCTTTTTTTGGAGACTTTAGGCCCTTTCCAAGGTGGCTGTAATCGATAATATGGTGTAGCATACATTTATTTTTTTATAATTATAAAGTCACCCAATGATAACGTTGTGTACTCGATGATGGGCAGTAATAGAAAAAAGTTATGGTTTTGCAGGGAAATCTGTTAGTGTTTAATATGAAGTATATAGATGAGGAAATACTATTAAGGGTAAATTATTACACGTAGCTCGTTCACATCATCATCTCGTATGCAACATCTCTTGACTTCTTGTCCCGCACCCCTGATAAAGTTTTGTAACGATTTTTTATGGGTTTGAAACTGAACTTGCAGTAATACCTACAATAGACACCATGTAGCCATATATTTCTTGTGGAAGGTTTGTTTAAAAAGTTGCAATTGATGTTGCTGTGGATTTCGTTATATAGTCTACCTACAGGTCCAGGTGGAAATTTGCCAGCTGCATTGTTGGCCTCCCCTTGGAGCATGTCATTTGTCTGGTATTTTGGGAGAGATATTTGTTGGCATCAGTTGTGGTAGTAGTCTGGGGTGCTGCATCATGTGACCACATAAGTGAACTGATTCTCTTTGATGGAGCTGCTACAGGTCAGAGCTACCTGGATGAGTTTATTAGACCTGATGTTTTACCATTGTAAAGTCACACTGATCTGTTTACCTCCACGGACAATAATATCCAACATACCCCATAGAACTTGTCTAGACTCAACTGCATGCTCCTGGGAGCATTACAGAACTGTCAAGCCTTGATGGGTGGAATTCACTGCTGTTGGTCACAACTTAGCTAAGGTGTAAGTCTTGACTATTTGTTGAACGATGTCCAGACATTATGTATACACTTTTTCCCTGATCTCAAATGCTCAAACTGACCCCTTGTTTCTTTTTCTTCCAGGTCAAGCAGTTCAGAAGACAGCTAAATTGAAAACCAGTTTTCTATTTTTTAATTATTATTACATAACTCATTGCAAACATCTATCATAAAATCTCCCCGTCCTTCAGTCTGATTGTCTTGTGATATTGTAAATAAACAAATTCTCATAATTATTTATTTATTCCATAGATGGCGTCTGGTTTTCATGGACAGTAAGCAACAGCATTATCCTTAGAGAAAATATACAGTGGTCACAATCACCACTTTTTGTCACCCACCCCCCACAAAAAAAACGGGAAATTTATTTCTTTAGTGGGGCCAGGGAGGAATTAGGATGAGACTCACATGGTTACATCAGAATGTTTATGGGCTCATCATTTATTCTTCCAATGCAGGACCCATAAATATCAAGACATTATCTTCCTCACATTCATGAAGATTGGCTAGAGATATTCATGTATATCATGATAACCATTACTTTTAATTAAAGCAGTTGAGGTGCATGCACCTGTACATTACAGCTGCTTAGCAGGAACAGGACATGATGCCTGTCAGGTTATCAGTACATGTTTATTTTTCATGCTAAGTATTTTTTTTTTCAAAAAATCCTGCAGATATGCAAGAGTTCAGATTAGCAGCTACAAGTGATGTGCATAGAGCAGTTGTTGAATTTGTGGACGGATATGGAGATTAATTACATGGAATGAGTGTTTGAGTGGAACTTTTGGGCTTCATGCCTTGGCTACCAAAGAAAGAGATGCAGATCTCAGCTCAATGTGAATATGGCAATCACTTTTGTTTAGCCTGTTAAAGAATGAATTACAGGGACACATTTTAGGAATTATTTCAGGGGTGAAGTGATTGTCAAAGTTTAACTTAAAAAATGTAATACATTTAAAAAAATTTTTTATTATATCAGATTTACAAGTTTTATCTTTTCAAAGCTAACAATTCAAGCTTCACTCCTAATAACTCTTGGAATGTTGACCAAATTCTTACTCACCAAAAGGAAAGAACTTCAAAATGTTTATTTGATCTACCACTTACTGCAGTTCCTCAAGCAAAAAAAAAAAGGAAATAAGCGCATGGTAATGTGAAGTATTCTGCGATTTTAAAATGGATTGGGGGGGGGTAAGATATATAACTTAAAAATGAATGAATGGCAAGTAACTCACTGCCTTCCTATCAGTAATAATCTGTCTTTCCTGAAGATAATTCACTGGAATGGATGTGAAACTTCAGCTGTAGACAGCATAAATGAGGACATTTGGGTTATATAAAAATTTGCTCACACCTTTAACAATTGGCTTCTACTAGCCTCAAATTGCAAGATCCATTTGAGCAGTTATAATTTTTTTTAATTCCCAATTACATGTGAAGATGCTTTCTTACCTTAGAGCTAGGTGCGACATACTTGGAGGGTTCTGAAGGAGGCAATATTACATGGACTATCGAAACCTGCCACTTGTATTTTATTTGATCTTGCTGCTTCAAGCACCAATTAAAGTAACTTTAAAACAAATAAGTGAATTAGCCAGGGTGGAAATGTTGGAAACGCAAGCAGATTTTTAAGAGAAAACTGGCTTTTTACCAGGCTGATTTCTCTTTAAATTTCTAACATATACCACATCCGAAGAAAAAATGAGTGGGTAAAAGCATTAATATGGTAAGCACAAAGCAATTCCTAGTGATAACTTAACATTTATATATATATATATAAAAGTTATGTTACCAGTCAGAAATGCTGCTGAAGAGTTTTCAATCTAACAAGTGAATGCCATACAATGATAATTTGGTCTGGTCAATTGTGTTAAAAAGAAACAGATCTGGCTTATTTTGTGAATAAACATGCAGTGACTGCTAGTGAGTCATTTGAAATGCTGATGCTTTCAAACGTAGTCTTATTAGATCTTTGATACGATTTCTCCACATTACTGCTACACAATTCACAAACAAAAAAAAAGTTCTGAAAAAAAAAAAAAAAAGCTATTGTATTAACAACGCAAAGTTACAATATGAAGTTGAAAAATGTACTTCAAAACTAAAAAAAGGTTCCAATGACAATTGAAATGGCGATAACTTTTAAAAAAATATCCAGTTTTCAAACAGGCAGATTTAATGATAGATTATATATATATATATACACACACATTTCAGAATACTGAACATCACATCAAACATCCAAAATATTCCCATTTATATACAAAACCTTTGATATGAAGACAAACTTGCACAGTGAACAAGAACAAAAAACACCATTCTTACACTTAAGCCCCACGAAGTGTAACAGCAAACTTACAGGGACTTTCAAAGTATTTCTCCATGCAGTAAATTGTATGCATGCCAAAGTTAATTTATTACCCTTGGAATAGATATATTTAACTAACTAGTCAGTCAAGATGGAGGATGCAAACAGTCTTCAGTTTGGTAATTTGGAGTGTATGCAATGCATTTAATATGTATTAATTTTATCATTGTTCCTGATAAACAAAGTTGTCAAGATTCCATGTGGTATTTACGTTTTCTCAAACAACTGGCAGACTTTTTCAGGAATTACATAACCAAAATATTTCAGGCTGTGTTCTAAGTCATTTTTGCTTGGATTCTCTGGACTTATATACCAAAAAAAAAAAAAAAAAAAACAGTGACAACCAACAGAATTACTGTAATACATTTATGATATGTCTTTCGTTTATAATCCAACAATTCAAAAACTATTCATCTCTCTTTAATTCTTATGCAATAATCAAAGGAAGGCTGAATCCAGCGTATATACTTCAACCAAAGATTGATAAATGCTAAAAACAGCAAAGTCAATAAAACTGACTTCAATGTGCACTGTGTTACAAATCAAAGTTAATACTTGATGCTGTACTCTGCTTAGCCAAATTCCTCTTAAAAGCTACAAACTCTCCCTTTTTTGTGCATTCTGTTTTGAAAAATTTCTTAATTGATATTTACTTTCTCTGAGCAACAGCTTGTATGCAAGTATGGTGAAAAAAAAGTTGCTTATGTGATGATACTATATAACATTTGTAAGGATACATTGTATTACAGCCATTACTAAGATGAACAAACAAATAATTTATTGGCATTAAAAGATCTCAACAATACAAAAATTGTTGCACATAATTAGTTGATTAACCCTGTCTACTAGAGTGCTAAGAGATTCATATTTACCAGTAGCAACAAACATTATCAAAATTACTGTATCTGCTATGAATAAAGAAGTTTACTTCAACCACAATTATTGTCCAAGTGCTAGAGCCAATTAAAACATGAAAAAGCATTCATTCGATACATAGAAACAGATTTGATTGATTTATAAAACTTACTAACATCTGAAGCTGTTTGTTAAATCAAAAGTTATGGAAAGAAAAGGAAACCAATTCATCTATACAAATCTTGACCGTAAGATTACAGGCTTCTGCTTTCAACTTTTACCTCTGCAATCTCTCGTTCCTTAATCTATAATGCATTATTATCATCTTTTTTAACATCCTGACGATGACAGAAAACAAAAATAGACAGTAATCACCCATCAGGACATTTATTGAGTGTCAGAAAATAAAAAAGGTTCAGTTAGGATTAATCCATCTTTGACATTTCAAATTTTGTCGTCATTATTTCCTCATCAGAATCCAATAAACTTGGTAAAGCTCTACAAAGTAAAAAAACAAATGATTACCAGTTTGAAAAACCAAAATTGTGTCCTAATAACTACATAGTAATGAAAGCATCATACTACTTAATGGAAGTTAAACTTTAACTTTTCCTGTTTTTAAAAGTGTACTCATGCACAAAGGGTATATATAACTAAACTGTGGAATGAAAACAACAATACAACAAAATCTTTAGGAAAGTTTTTCTAGTAGAAACTACAATAAGGGTTAGCCTCAAACTTAGTTGTATGTATGTTGTTTGGGTTTTTTTTAAACTGTGGTAATTAATATTCCCTTTTAAAAAAGGGGGGGCAAGCTAGCAGCACATTTATTCTGATCTGACTGAAAGCAAGGGAATCTGCAGTGTAGTAACAGAATTTTCAAATCACCTGATGATACAGAACTGTACCCAGGTAATTAAAAACAAGACCAGCTTTTCCCCCTTCTAATTATTTGGTTCTGAAGTAGATACTCACTTGTCTGTCATAGATGTCGGAATATTTTCCTCCACCCATTTCAGATCATCTTCCTAATTTAAAAAATAAAATATAATAATTAGAAAAGAAACTCGGTAAGAGCTCTATGGTAAGGGGAAGAGGATAGAGAGAAAAGATCTAGTGGCACACAAACTACTGATACTGTGCTGAAACAAATATATCTTGTTACCGCAACAAAAAATAACACCCATCCACAAGATCTTGGATCTAAAATCTATTTGAAACCAGTTATTTATACTAGACTTATTTCATAGTTATCTTTACCCTCTAGTTTGAGAATATTTGGCAGTTTTTTTGGAATAAAGACAGCTCAGTATGTGAGGTTTCTAGTCCACAACTATATACATAAACTGGAAGTTTTCAATTCAGGTATGAATAGAATTATTTTAGTGCCGAATTACACATCAACAACCAACTTCTGTTACCAGCTGAAGTGCCTGAAACTACACCCTACCCCTTGATTTAGCACAGGATCCAATATAACGTGGGTAGGTCGGGTTCCCCGATATTTTTTTTTAAATAGTAAGGCATTTGTGGGGTGGAAAGCAAGAACTTGGTGGGGATGAAATATTATTAACTATGCCCTGTAAGCATGGTAAGAAGTCTATACCAACAGTCTCTGCAATCACTGCTGGTAATGTTCACTGAAAATCAATAAAATGTCATACTGATTGTTTTATTTTCCAGTTCTCTGTCTATACATACGTACTATTCAGACTCAAAAGTGTATTCCCATTTGCCATTTAGTGTTCAGATATCAGAACAACCGGTGGTAACACTTGCCATTTGAAGTCTGCAGTAAAGCAGCCTGTATTTGAAAACAGTTCTACTTCTCATGTAAATCTTATAAACAACAAACTATTTAATTCTGGTACCTTTACAATGCTGTCCATAAAACGGCAAGTTTATACAGTTGATGAGAAGCTAAATGTAATTGTGAGGATATGTTAGGTGGGGGGGGGGGAGTCAGGTAAATGTATCCCATGACCTGCAGACAGGAGGATCATTTAGATGCAAATACGGACAGATTCAAAAAATGCCCAAACAGTGCAGGAATGGAAGCCTCATCTGCCCTAGTAGACGAATGGCTAGAAACTAATAGAGAAATGCCAACTAACAAGGAGCTTTCCAAGAGTAATATAGATGAGACGGTCATACCAGGCTGCCCTGAAACCTTTGCTTGCCTGGAAACTGGACTTCCAGAGACGTTGGTCTAATCAAGATAGCGCAACTATGGTCTATTATTGATTTTTCTAAAAGGGAAAAATGAAAAGTAGTTGTCCAGAAAAAAGTAACAGATTTTTTTCATTAAAAAAATAAACTTTGTGTTAATTTCCATAGACTTCAATAGAGAAAATATATACACGTACATTTCATGAGTTTACAAACATTTGGTAAAATTTCTTCTTTTCACAAAAACGTTTTCCGTGCACAAATTGCTGCATCTGGCATGGTTTATAATTATATCACAAAAACAGGCCATCACTAGCAACAATATCAACGGTCCTCCATTTTTGTGTGATGTAATATCAACGATCACTTAATCAACACAATTGGCAATACAACCAACATATTTTCCCTGCAACTATCACCAATTATGATTGGCAACAGGCTTTTACATCTAGGTTCCAGCTGTAGGCCTATCAGGATTTACTTATAACGCGGTCAGTATTTCAACGTTAAATCAACAGACCAGTGTACAATTCTAGTTACAGGTCAAACAATATTAGTTTTTAAAGCTTATTAGTGTACTATTTTCAATAAAACAATGGGATATATTATAGCACCTTTTTTTTCTTCTTTCTTTTCAAGGACAAACTTTTAAACAACATGATAGATTTTTCAACTAACTTACAGGGCAAGCAAAATGAGGAGAAAAAGTGTATTAGACTACAAGAAAACATCATTCACGTTAATCTGATAACAATCAAAACCAGTGTTTCTCATATTTCCTAAAATAGCTAGCAAACAACTCTGATCCTGATATTTAAAACTTTTTTTTATTAAAAAGATTGGGGAAAAGCAGAATTTGAAAATTTGCTTTAAAAATGTATAAAGATGTTCACAGCTGTTTTATCAGTGAGTATATTCTTCAGTAACCTTGAAACTATGTTCATGTTAAATAAACATTTCCAACTCACTGCTTTGGTTTTAGAATCCTTCTGCTTTGGTGAACCGTTTGCCTGATTCTTGCTACTCCTCATTTTCATTCCATCTATATTTTTAAAAAAAAGTGTTTTCCATCAATTTCTTACAGAAAGCCACTGAAATTATACTCTTATTTTTTTAAGGTATACATGACACATCAGGTAAAAGTTTTGACATCTTGAAAATTAGGGAATCAAGACAATATAAATTGAAGCAGCTCATTAGAAAAATTTTTTAATGCTGTTCCAGGAATCAGTTTTGAATGAAATTTTCCTGGTATAAATTTAATCCTTTCAGTAATATTTTTGTAGAAGGGTAGTAAGTTTTTTTTTTGGAGAACTTACCAAAAGCATCATTCAAGGTTGTATCATCTTCATCATCTTCAGCATCCAGCAAAGGTGAGAAAGCATACCTGACAATTGAAAATGAACTGATAGGTAATAAAACAAAAACAGTCTAGTCACTAATACACAATGCTCTAAAGATTTCCATGTCCCCACATCAAAGATAAATAAGCTTGAGATCTTGGTTTACAGTATAAACTAACTGCAGTTCAAATTCTCAGAACTTCTTAAATAAAATAATTTGCATAGCTTTTTTTAGTATAGTAATTTTTTTACATTTTTTTTTAATGTAAAAATTTTTTCAAATCTAATACTCATCAAGAAAATTATTCCAAAAATCCAAGATGTGATTTTGTTTAATAAAATAAATCAGTGTTGGAATAACTGTCTTCCCTTCTCACCTCTGGTTGTTAGCTGAAGGTCGCCACAGGATCATGATGACAAGGAGAATCACAGAAAACAGAAGGTGCCAGAATGCATCATCTACCCACAGTTCTCTCCAGTCCTGAACATAAAAACAGAAGCACATGACACTATTAAGTTACACAACTCATCATTTAAATCAATATTAAAAATCTCACTGAAAAAGTGGTGACAGAATTATCGTCGTTTTGTGATTCTGACATTGTTCGTACAACAAATGATACAATTTTTATATATCAATCTTTTTTTTGGGGGGGGGGGGTTCAGTAGATAGAAATGTATCAAATTGCTTAACTGTTTAGCTGCTAAGTTTTCTGTCCATGACCTTATTTTAGCAGTAAACCAATCAAAAACACTCTTTTATTAAGTTTTGGTACAGATCAAGTTATGTTGTGTAATAAAAAATTATTATTAACAATCAAAGTGGCCATTTTACAACAAGATCAGTACGCCACAATGAATCTGACCCTGAATACTTCTTGATACGGTGTGGTTGCACTTACTGTAAGACAATCCTTCAGCCTGTGCTGAGTTAAAGACCACACCATGTAGGCTATGGAGGCTGAAAAAAGAGAGACATTGATGTCACTTTTATCACTTGAAATACAAGAATCAGGCTGCTTTTTTCTCAGCTCCCAACCCTGTAATTCAATCTGAAATTTAATTTTCTCATCAAACCAATTGCAATAATAGGTTGAAATTCTACACTGAAAAACATTACAAGCATCTGGATAAAATTATTAGAAAATAAACTCTGATCGTTAATAACTACCCTCAAAGAAAGAAGCAAATGATCAAAATCCTTACATTTATGAACATTAAATACTTGATAGCAAAAATTGCCAAGTACAGGATTGGGAACCTCATTCATTATTACAAGTAGTTCTAGAAAAATACTGACCTAACACAGCAAAAATGAGTGTATTGGTAAAGTGCCTGTAGAGGGACAGCTTCACAATATTTCTTCTTAATCGAAGAGTTCTGGTGGTCTGCACAAGACTCGAAAATATGTAAAATGAGTTGAGGGAAATTGATGAACCATTTTTAAAAAATAATTTGATAATTAATAAGAATTAAATAAACTTTTTTTTCTTTTTTGTAGGAAAAATATTTTTGGACTAGAGAATATAGAGGATTAACATAGTACCAAAAGGAACAATTTTATTAAAACAAAATTTCACAGAGGCCAACAATAGGTAAGTAATAGGTACTTGAGAGAAAAAACTGATTTCCTCTTATGTCAAGTATTGAAAACTCCAGTGCGATATCCAGAAATATGTGATCAACGACAGATTGTAAAGGATATCCACCAACAAATAGCAGCATCCACCACAGCAAGCGGCACACTGGCCAGTAACAGCTCCTTTGACTGGTCACCCTTTGGCTGTAAAGAAAAATGGGGCAACTCCAATAAGAGAATCAAGAGAATGAATCAACCTTCAGCATTAAATGAATGCTACAAACTCTAGATTACAGAAATACATTCAAATATTGACAAAAAAATAAATAAATAAATAAAATACTAATTACCATAATTTCTGGGTTATAGGATTTTTTTTTACTGGAAATCTGGGCCTCATCTTATAATCTGAATAGATTTATACGTGGATAAAATTAAAATTCCCCAATACTGAAAAAAAATTGTGCTAAGCCTACAAATTTGGCTGTAAAGTTCATATAGAACAACTTAGCAAACACTGGCCTTTTATTTTCAGTAGAACCAGTGTTCACTGTTAGAGAAGATAATTCAGCTACATGGATGGAGTACCATTAGCATTTGATATTCCTATGAATAAAACTAAAAACAACAAAAAGGAAGAAACCATGGACATCAGACCAACAGGACACAAAAACAAAAAATCAAATTATACAGAGGTGTGGGTATGTAGTGCTGGTGGCAGATAGTTGATGCCAAAGAATTGAGTGAGTGGCATTATGGTGGAGGTGAACCCAAAAGGATGAATGGACAACATGATGATGAAAAAATGGCTAGATAAGTACTAATCATGTCAGCCTAATGGAATTTTCCAGACAAAGAAATCCATGCTAATTGTAGACTATGCATGCACACATCAGTGAAGAAACAAAAGCTAGAGTAACCAGAAAGAACACTGTCTTGGGTATTGTCCCTGGGAAGATGACAAAATTATTACAGCTATTGGACATTTGTCAATAAATGCTTCAAGTCTAAGACGAGACAGATATGGGAAGCATGGACATCCACATGTAAACATAGTTTCACTAATACAGGCTGTATGTGTCATGCTTCGTACGACACCATGACACAGTGGATCAAACAAGCATGGGACAGAGTGCCCCAGATAGCCATTATTAATGGCTTCCAGCTGAAGGACAACCAGGATGAAGACAACTGCACAGAGAACAAAACTTCTCACCTGGTCTGTCCCCTGAGCTTGCCATTATCTTACACTCAGACACTGAAGATGAGGAAGTCAAAGACTTCTCTGAAGCTGAGTTGTGAGTGAGACATAAGTAATAAAAGAACATCAATTGTGAACTTGTTTTTTTTATTTAATATTCTATAAATGATATACTACCTGAAGACCATTTTGCACATCAACAACATGTGTTATGAAAAATCATATCAAGAGATGAATATCTAAATTTCAATGTTTTCAGGGAATTTCAAAGTGCTCTTCATGATTCAAACCATCAAAAATTTATTTTAGCAATTAATTCAGAGAATGTATTCACAAAGTAGTTTACTGATAAGTTCAGAAGAGCTTATTAATCATCATGAGCATGGAAATGCTG
This sequence comes from Nautilus pompilius, assembly GCA_018389105.1. Taxonomy (NCBI): domain Eukaryota; kingdom Metazoa; phylum Mollusca; class Cephalopoda; order Nautilida; family Nautilidae; genus Nautilus; species Nautilus pompilius. Next base: position 490,036 of record JACATO010002141.1, read on the forward strand.
TACACAGTGTTCTCGCTAGTTTTGGTCAACCACCTTATCTCTTCTAACTTCATCTTATAATCTGGTTCATCTTATTTATGAATAAGGTTAAAATGGGAAATTTAGCCAATTTGTCTTAAAACCCAAAAATTATGGTATACTAATCCCTTGATTTACATGGGGGGATGCTTTCCTAGAAAACGGGCACAAATCAAATTAGTGTATTTCAAACCTATTATTACACAGTAAACAGGGGGGTTTATGTTCCATATTGTTAGCTGAGTCTCCACTGGAAGGAAACCATGATCCTGCTACCCCATGGCTATGGTGGTCAAACAGACTCAAGATACCTCATCCCAGCCCACCTGCTGTGTGCTGCTACTGAAGTTACAGCACCATACAATAAAAACTTCTTTTTTCCTCTCATTATAATCCTGTACAATAACTAGTCAACTAAAAACTACACCAATAATAAAAGCTGGCAGCTGAACATTTAATTGTTTGTATCTCTTGTTCATTAAGAAAAGTTTGAAAGAAATAAATTTACACCTAAGACCGTTATCCACAAGGTAGCATTATCATAAAGATCAGCTTCATGTCATCTCATGGTGACCAACTGTCTCCCACCTCCAACGACTCATTTCTGATTTCAACATTAAATAAATGTTCAGCTGTCTGAAACATGTTTACGTACACTTATCCATTCACCCTGTATAAATTACATGTATTCATACATATTCCTTACACAGTGACAGACGGACTCTTGTCTATCAACACTCACATAGTTGCCAGCTACAAGAGCATATAAGATATTAGTGAATATAAAAATACAAATAATTTTGGTCGTCTTCGTCTCTTACATATTAAATATTGTCGATAAATATTATGCAAAAAGGTTAAAGATATCCACCATACAATACAAAGTTTTTTAATTGTGCTGTAGGAAATGTTTGTAGATATAAATAGGTGTTCACCCTCACCATAGTCACCATTGAACTTAGCTGGGAGGAGGAGGTCGTGCATCTTCAATCCATACCGTGCACAAGAAATTTTAACATTGATAGTACAACTTCGGATTCGTTATATTAAGGATATGTAAATCAAGGGAATACTCTACATACACTTTAAAAGATGAAATTAAATGATCAGCCACAAACAGCAGTTACTCAAAACCACTGACATATTTGGCAAAAAAAAAAAAAAAACAGCATTACAGCTGTCAGATGAGGAAACATTTTGTTTATAGTTTTTCTTAAATTAGAAGTTTAACAAACAAAGCCTATAACACATGTAAAAATAATAAATATATTAGTAGCTGTTTTACTTCCCAGTTTACACCTGTTAATATACTTTTTTTATTATTGTAGCATTTAGACTTCTCTGGATAAAGTTTTAATTAGAACACAGTCATATCTCGTCTACGTCAGTCAGCGAACATATTAAAAAACCATTAAAATTTTTAAAAATCACCTAAAAACCAATAAAAAAGTGCAAAATCACATAAAAATAAATGTTAAAACATGTAAAATAATTTATAAAATTATTTAAAAGCTTAAAAAATTTTTAAATAGTGTGTACAGTACACTTATTAATTTACATGACGTTCGGTACCTATAGTTCCAGCGTTCGCCGCATGACGACGCTGTAGTTCTTGTCAGCTGATTCAAACTTGTGATTGTGCAAGTGTTTTTTTTTTTGCAATGTCTCGTTTGTGTTGAATTTGTGGCTTTATTTGTACCCCAGGGCTCCGAAAAAAGTTCCTACTGATAGTCCTAATGCTGGTGCTACTAAGCGCCATGCTATATTGTTGGAAGATAAGCTGGCTATGATAAAACGCCATGAAAATGGTGAAAAGGTTGCCGCCATAGCTTGTGCTTTTAGCTTGAATCAGACGATGGTATCGATGATCATTCAAGATAAGGCACGGATTTTAACCCACGTCAAAGATGATGTTCCAGCAATGAAGAACACCATCATCAACCAGAAAAAAAGCAAGATCTATGAGGAAATGGAACATCTTTCTCTTTGGACTGAACGGCAGACTCGCCAGCATATTCCCATAAGCCAGCTGTTGATTCAGGAGAAAGCGTTGTCTTTGTTTAAAGACCTCGAGAAGAAGTTTCCTAACGAGAAAGACGCAGAATTCAAGGGAAGTTCAGGATGGTTTATGCGGTTTAAGCAGTGACCACGGTCTTCACAACGTCAAGATCCAAGGCAAAAGTGCGTCGGCCAACGAATTAGCTGCATCGGAATTCCCAGCGACTTCAGTGAAGATTATTGAGGAGAACGGACTTCTTCCAGAAGAGATATTCAACGTGGATGAGACCGGTCCCTTCTGGAAGAGAATGTCAGATCGTTCATTCATAGCCGAGAAGGCTATGCCAGGCTTCAAGGTCACAAAGACCATTTGACCCTTCTGTTGGGAGGCAATTGCTCGAGCAACTTTAAGTTAAAGCCACTGCTGGTGTATCATGCCCAGAATCCTCGAGCGCTGAAGAATATCCCAAGGCCTCTCTCCCAGTTGTATGGATGGCAAACCCAAAGGCTTGGGTGACTGTTGCCATTTTTGAGGATTGGTTCTTCAACCACTTTGTACCAGCAGTGGAGAAGTATTGTAAGGAGAAAGGCATCCCGTTCAAGATCTTCCGTATTTTAGACAACGCTCCTGGCCACCCGCAAAACCTCGTCAATTTTCATCTGAACATCACCATCGTTTACCTCCCCACCAACACCACCTCTCTCTTGCAGCCAATGGACCAGGGGATCATTGCCATCTTCAAATGCTACTACCTTAGACATACACTTAGGCAGGTTGTAGCTGCAATAGAACTGGATGACGACATCACACTCAGTGACTTTTGGAAGGGATACGAAATCTACAAGAACCGCAACACTTCACCATCAGCAGAATGCAGCAGGGCTTTGCATACATCAAGAAAGCGCTTGCAATTTTTGAGATGGATCCTAATGCTCAATGCTTCGCAAAAATAATGGGGGCAGTTCACGACACTACTGTTCCTTATAGGATCATCCTACATGAAAAGAAGAGCAAGACTATTCAGGGCACTCTCAACCAGTTCTTGCAGTACATTGAAAATCAACAGGAAGAACTTGAATCGTCTGCTGGAGCCTCAGCCATCGTCAACATCAACATAGTCTCATCCTTTTCCTCTAACCTCCACCTCTGGGTTATCAAGCACATCGATGTCACCCATCAGATAGATGTTTTTGTTTTTTCTTTACATTAGTATCAATTAGAATGTATAAATTTATTAAAAAGAATGTAAAAGTGTTGAACTATCAAACGACTTATTGTATTCCTGTGCTCCAATGTTATTAGTGACGTCATGGGGTTAGGGAGTGTAGGTCATTTTTTTAAATAGTTTATTTGACTTAAGTTGTTTTTCGACTTAAGTCGCGAGTCTTGGAACGAATTAACAATGTAAGGCGAGGTATGACTAGTTTTCTAGATGACATTAAACACAATAGAAGTTTAAAGTTCAAATTAAGTAAAATCTGTTAGCTCCATGAAATCCTCCGATATTGTAAACAAGCCTTTCCCTGTCTCTCATTACTATATGTCTTGACAAAAATGAAAGTTTTACAACTTATTCTTATCCAGTCCAAGCTTTTAACAGAGACAAAAATTTACCTTAACCAATTCCTGTCCAGAAAATGTAATATTTAATATGCACAAAATGCACCTACCTCATTAAAATTATTCAGAAACATAAATCTTGATTAGTAAACTCACTTTCACAGGAAAAACAAAGTGATATAAATAGCCAGAAGGGATAATGTGGATCAGCATACTCTTGTATGTACTATCTATAGTATAGAAAATGGTCATCAATATCCAATTGTTTTCAGCCACTCTAAATGGAAAAGGACTAATGATTTTTTGGTCTTACCTTCAGAACTCTGAGGAAACCTTCAACAGATGAAAGTATAAAATACAGAAATCCAACAAACAACACCTTGTGAAAAGTAGGACCCAGTCGAGGTCTGAAAGAGAAATTAAAGAAAAAGCACACCTGTTGCTTCACACAATTCTTAGCAACATCATGCACTCATTTAGAAAATGTGGACCAAATGTGCATCAATGTTTTTCTTTCTAAGCATCAGACAATTATAAAGAATATAATGATCAGTGATGTATTTATAGCTACCAAATTCATCAAGAAATTTTAAGTACTTTGAGATTCATAAAATCATTCTCACATTGTTGACATAACTATAGAGACCATACCGACAGCTAAGGAATCTATGTGGAAAACACTTTAAATTTGGCATAATAGTGCAAAGACAACATTTCTGCTGTAGTCTGGCTACAATATTTTCCATAGTAAATTAAGGAGTAGACAGGGGTTCACATGATCAATGCCTCAAAGCAAAGTTCTCCAGCAATATGATAGATTCTAGTACTTGTTATGATGCAAATCAAACTTTACTATCAGGTTTTTGGAAAATAGTAAAAATAAATATTAATGACCCTTATACTGATGATTCTACCTTTAATTTCATGGATTTCTTTTTAACAAATTTCATCCATCTTTTGAATTCTTCAAGTACTTTTGGCATTTCACTTCTAAGATTTGATAAATAATGAATTTATACAACTTATTAAAAAAAAAGTTTACAACAACAAAGCAATCTGATCATGTATTCTCCACCATCATTCAACAAACAAAACAAAAACTATTTGTCTAGATATTCAGTTTTTAAGATGTAGAAAATATTCATAAAATTTAAGGTTTATCTAGTTACCTGTCAGGTGTATCAAAACTATTAAGATAAGGATGAGTTAAGGAATTAACTTTCATTTCTAGCAAAAGTGATTGTGTGACCAAGTAAAAAAAGAGATTACTTACTTGACAATTCCAAAACCCAGACTCACAATGATGACTAACATTCTGGCCAGAGTTCGCTTCAAACAGGACACCAATTCTGCAAATATCACAGCTCCATGAACTGAAAAAAAAAACAACAAACTCACATCAATAATCCATGGCAAATAATTAAGATGCCAAGACGTGCAAAACTTTTAAATATTTAAAAATCCACCAAAAATCTCCAACATTGAGCAAATCAAATTGTTCTGGCAAAACGACAAATTTACAATTTATTTCACCTTCATAATTTTCTTTGAAAGATCCCCAGCGTGAATTATTTCCACACCTGCTACTAATTGACATTTAAAAAAAAGAAAAGAAAAGAATATGCTTTTTTACTGCAAACTTCAGATTGGGCAACAGCTGGAAACATAGCTTATCACGTTTGGCTAAAGCCAGTTTATAAATGACAAAGATGTTTCAAAAGCAATACCTAACTGCAGAGTTCATTAATAACCACAAAACTAAGGTGAGCTGGACAGACTCCCTACATACTAAGTTACAACTTGTGTAAACAGGCTGGCATCTAGTAGAAGAAAAAAAAAAAAATCTATTTTGGCCTGAACTTATTCCATTCTCAAAAACTGTTTCAGGAACATTCACTTTCTTTTCATGTTATAGGAAGATGTAGGTCATGCACAATTGGAAAGTTTAGAACTCACGAGTAAAATGGTTTCTTCTAAAATAGAGAGAGAGAGAGAGAGAGAGAGAAGAAAAAAAACTGAACATTTTATAAAACCTACCTGATTTCCCAGTACTACTAACATTCTGATATTCAGCATAGAAAACTGCCTTTTCCAGCATGCCTAAAACAATTTTAAAAAAAATAGTAAAACAAAATTATTCTTTAACACTGTAATAAAAAATTTCTCCTAAATTTCCAAAGCAAGGAACAAGTCACCAGATACTCTACTGAGAAGCTTAAACCTACAAAAAATGCAGGTAAATGGATCAAGGTAGACAGATAAATGGAAAAGAAAAGAGAAGATTCAAATTTTTTTTTTTTTTTTTACATATTTTTAGAAACATTTTAACAGGCTGAGTCCTTGAGATATTTTTAGGTTTTAAAAAAGAAAAAGTTAAATAATTTCACTCTTACAATCACTATCTGTAAGGCAGGCTGGTTTTTCTCAAACTAGCAGAATAATGATCTACCTATAATAATCAACTGACTAGAGAGCAATGTCATCATGTCAGTAAGACAAAGTTTGGCCAATAAACAAGATCACGCAAACTCTGTAATTCCATGCATATATCAGAAACATGAAACGTTTCAGAAAAAGCAATAAAATATGCCACATGTAGATACTACTGTTGTTGTTGTTCAAACATCAATTCTGTAGTTTGGCATGTCCTAGTCAATGTTTTTTCCTCTTAATAAACTATTCAAAGTAACCCTGCATGCTATGATGCTTCTGACAGCCAAGATGAGTCAACTTGATCTCTCTCGTGTCTTGGTAGTTATTTGAAACTATCCATTTCTGTTTGTAGGTAAATTTAGTGGTGGTCTTGGCACCATTGTATGTAAATGGATGTCCCCACACTGGCTCTGAGTTTCCACTTTTATAGGGTTCCAACAGACAATGTATCTGAAAGAAATATTGTGTAAGTGGTAAACTCTTCTGTTAGTGGAGCTTCAAAGTCTGCAGGTATCATGGAATATAAAGGTGCTTGTGTTACTTTTCTCTTATAAACTGAGTTACTTCTTTTCAGATCTTTTGCCTGATGGTCAAAACAGTTTCTTCAGTCTTCCAATGGTAGATTTGAGTAATCTTTGGTTGGTTCATAATTAGCATTTCCATGTTTAGATTTCTCAAATAATACCAACATTTTCTTCTTTGGTGTGGGCCTCTTATAGCCTATCATAATCCTCAAACTCTCATTAAGTCTGTTAACATTGTATTTTTTAGCTGTTCATCAAGACGTCATTCCATGATCAATGGCAGCATCTTGCTAAACTTTTCTAAACATTTTGGCATTGGTTACCCACCCCCCCCACCTTTCCCCCCTTACTTTTACTTAGCTATTTATCATGTGTGACATCAAAATAGGTGAGTTTTAGTTTGGAAAAACAGCCACGTCACCAAGCATCAATTTGGGTCCCTGCCCCACCTTCCTTTTTTTTTAATGGAGAAACTAATACATTTGCCAGCTTCCCCACCTTTATTAACATAAATGCACCAGTGTGTTGACTTTATTCAAGTCTTAGTTCACTGCAGCTGATTTCTCTGCAAACCAAAGGTATCAGCATACAGGGCAGCTAGGAATGTCAGTTATGAGATTGAAAAATACCAAAAATAAAGTTGGGAATAACACTCCTTCAAGAACTTCTTGTTGCATTTTTAGAAACTCACTCTCATTATCTTCTAAAGTGACTCTTGTTGCTCTCTTATGGAAAATATGGGTAATTCATTCATATAGCTTTTTCATTTCAATCCCATTAGCTAAAGTCTAAACAACAGAGCTGTTTACACAACTACTGTTAATCAAGAAATTCAGTCGTTGTGTAAGACTGTTATGCAACACTTACACAACATGCATATAAACTGCTAAACCCTTTCCAAAGCAACATTGTCAGCAGTTTTTGGTTACTAATCCATTTTGCCATTCTTTTGCTGTAGGCCAAGACTGGCAGTGGGTATGCAATAATAACAAACTTATCTGCATGAAGAAGTCAGATGGACAATGCCATGTGAACCACAATTTTACAAATAGCTGCCATTTTTTGCTTCAACAAAATGATGTAAATGAAAAACAGAAAAACACATAACAGCACATGGAACTCAGAGAAGGTAATTCCTATATTACATTTCACTAGTTCATAGGCTCCACTGTTGTGTCACAGCTAGAAATAAACCCACATTTACTAAAGTGATTCCATGATGTTTCTGACTTTACATGCTGCAAGGCAACCTATCAAATTGTTAGAACTCACTGGACTGCCATTAACAATAATAGTAGTAAATTGGCTAAATCAGTTTGGTGTTTCCACAAGGTCAGTATACTTCCTAAAGCCCAGAATATGACCACAGTTAAACTCCAATAAATGTTAATTTAAAAATTGACTAAATTGAATAAAATAAATTGTGTGTGTTGTTAATGCATGATTAAGGTATATGAAAGTTTTTCAAATTTTTAACATTTTAAAATAGAAAAAAAGTTTTTTTAGGTAAAAAAAATAAAGAAAGCACCTGTCTACATTAAATATCTAGCTAGTGAATTGTTCTTGCGAAGTTTAAACCTACCGGATTAGATTTAGCTACAACATTTTTATTCTTTTGAAGATAATTATGAAATCTATTTTTTTCAAAAAGTCAGTAAATGACTTAGCTGATGTCTTTCTTCTGCTGTTTAATCAGATTAGCAATCTTTTTTTCTAGTATGCATATTTGAGCACGAATTGTAACTCCCCACCAAAACATTATAAACACAAATTCCATACCAAGTAAAATCAATCCTCCAATCCAAAACTGAATACGCAGCAAATCCCTCCAGTTACAAGCTAACAGGAACAGCCACACTAATCCATATGTTATGTAGACCAATCCCATAATTCCAAAAAACTACAAGAAAAAAATTTTAAAAAAAATTTTTTTTTTTAAATTCTTAAAAAGTAATGGTACTCAAATATTTCCAATTTCTAAACAGTTTAAATGCTTAGGAACTGAAACAAATGAAAAAAGAAAGTGAACCACAAAGTTCTCAGTAAGTAGGTGGCAGTCCACTCCCCATAAACTCTACCATGTGTGTGTGCATAGACTAGGCACTCACCAATACCTGATAAGTTGTTGCTTCTGAAACTACCAATCTTTTTCATGACACTGCTCAAAGGTTTTTTTTTTTTGACAACCTTTCTGAATTCCAAAGACAATTTTTTTTTATTAAATCTTAAAATATCTTTTTTACTGTGAAACATTCAAAGCTGAAAGAGTGCCCAAATTCACTAACATTTTTAAGAGAAAAATTTGGTAATCGCTTACCCTAATGCGTTAACTAAATAAATGCTTAGAAAATCAATCCTTCCAGCAGAACAGATGGTAAGCAAACAAGAATCAGGGCTAATTATGTGAATAATATCAATCTAGTAAGGTGACTTGCCTACATTTTGACCCCTAAAATAATCTGCCTACACTATATGGATGGATATTTTTGGATGACAGTTTTCTTTAGAACCTTTCAGTAAAGTATAGCTCTCTACAGTCAGAACTGCAGATTTCATGCACATAAACAGTCAAAATAAGTTTCACTTTGTTAACAATTCCAATGAAGATAAAACCATGCAAATAAAAACTAAAACAAGAACATTAAAAAAAAAAAAGTTTTCCTTTTTTTAGTCACTTACAATTAACAGCGGCCACTCAATTGCCGAAAGATATCCGTGTTTCCCATGCATTTCCACAGTTACTGCAAAACAACAGAAGAGCGATGAATACCAGAGGAAACCCTCAATGTAAACACTAAGCAATTAACTGTGCTCTAAACTACAGCCACAAATAGATTAGTTATTCATTTTGACTAATCCTACGTCGTCACAGGCAGAACCAAAATAATCTGTAACACCAATCGTTCATGACCACCAAAACATGCATACCGTTTACGGTCTCTTTACTGTCTGTATCTATTTGAAGAACAAAGATGTAAGGACCATCATGCCAGGAAGCAACAACAAATGCATCTTCTTCCTGAAAAGCAATACACAAACAATTTAAGCCTGCCCAAAAAAAAACAAGAAAATATCAAATTAAATCACCTTAGGGAACATACAGAAAACCTCTCCTTATCTGCCTGTATTTATAAATAGATTTATGCTAATTAAAAATTTATCACCAAATTAGAATAACAAATTTTAACATGTTTGTAGATCAAACACGATAAATTTTTCAAAGTACGAAGCAAAACAAAAATGGAATAAAACACCTTCAAAATCTAAAGATCTATGCAAATATAAAACTTTTTTGGTTAGTGTGGGTTTGTATCAAAATCTGAAAAAATTAAATAGCCACTAGATATTTTTTCTTCAATTAAAGTCCTTTTTTTTTTTAACAGACAATAAATTCATTGAGGAATTTCTTTTTGGTGATGTTAGAGATTATGGGATGTTAATTTATGAAAACAAAGGTTACTGCCCACAGGTCACACACATACTGTACAGGTAGCAAATAACAGACTATGTAACAGAAACATTTTTCATGTTAATATAGAATTTTCTTTTTTTTAAAATAAACTAGTGTAAGCCAACTTTTTTCAGTTATAGATAATAATAACAATAAGTTAATCTGGTAATAATATGAAATAAGTTTTGCTTTAATAAAATTTTAAAATAGATGGTTGGCCAGTCTGCAATCAGTTAGCTGCCCTTTACCTTATGCCGTGTCTCATTTGGCTTTGTAGTAGTTTTCTCATGCGCAGTTTTGCTACTGTCCCTGATGTCCACCCCTCTGTTCTTTCTCACTGGTCCCTTTGCCTTTTGATCTTGTGATGCATCAGTGGTTACATTGTGAGAGTTTTCCTAGTTTAGGATCATGAACACAATGAGAAATAAACAACTTTGATGACAAGTTTAGTGTTTCTAGTACTAATCTTGTGTACAGACATTATGACCTGAAACAATATATGTAACCAAAATCTCAACATAAGAGATATGATGCTATCTAACAGTCATAAAATCAATGTTCAGTATTTAAAGAATATGAATACATATTAATATTATTAAAAAATATTAATCCATGAAAATGCACATTTAAATGTATACTTAAATGTCTTGCTTTCTTAAGCTTAAAAATAGACACCTTCTAGCAAAATAAACTACGGACATAGAGAATTATTCATCATCAAAAATCACTGTGTAGTAGTAATACTTTTCTGGCAAGCAATCAACATTTAGATTTTTGACTATGTCCAGAAATGGCTGGAGAAAACAAATGACTTTATCTTAGCACTTTTAGCCATAGTGGCTGTTTATAGAGATAACACTGCACAGGTTTACAAAATACTTTTTACCCAGTCTAATCTGGTCACCAAAAAAAAAAAAAAAAAAAAATGACTATCATCAATAATTCGTCACAAATACTAATTTTCTCACAATCAGTTAGATCATTCAATATCTGGCTAAGAAAAATACAAACAGATTTCTATATTTGGATTTAAAGTCATAAAAAATAAATGGTTGCACTGAACTTTAAGCAAACCCATTATTTACTATATGAAGGTGTAATAGAATTGTTAACGTACCTTTGCCGCATCTATTACACTCACCAAATGTGTCCTTGTGTTCCACTTCTAAAATCACAACACAGAAGAATTTTGAAATTTAATCCATTGTCACACACACGCCTCATTCTTTTCAGAGAGACAATAATTTTACATAAACAGACAGCACTGAATCTTAAACTACTAAGAAATTTAAAAAAAACAAACAAACCCAACTATTCCCCTCATTGGCATTAGAATTTACAAGAAGAGTTTCATTTACCTCAACTGATGTGCATAGTTACAGTAAATGAACTGGAATTCCTGTAAATTACCTAGTGAAACTCCCTTTATATCTTTTATCCAGTCTCTGATTGGTCAATTTAACACATGAACAAAGATTAAATGAGCATAACATAAAAATTAATAAACATAATTAAGATCAAAGCTTTAAGAAAAAATAAATGCTGTTCTTTGAATCTGTTGTTTAGATAAACTATGATCATTACATAACAAAATTAAATACACACATTAAAATATAAAACCTATGCTGCACAATACAACTTCAATTCACTCTTCTGTATGATAAGAAATAAAAATGTAAATAACTCACAGGCAGTTCATAATTCGTCATACATGATTTACTGGAGGTACTGTTTTTGGAATATTCAACTTTATTGTATGGTAGATCTTTAAACTGGGACTTTGTGGGAAACCTCATGTAGTACTCAAGCTGTTCCTGGAAAACACATGGCATGGATCAGCTGCTCACTAGAAAATTATTTACTTTAACTAATAAAATGGCAACTTTCAAATTACAAAGTTCTCTAAAAACATTTAAATGGAGCATTTCACGAAGTAGCTTCTACCGCTTAAAAGTTGGTTAGTACAGTTTATTGAGTTTACAACAACTATTACAGGTTTTCCTTTTAGTTAATGTTTCAAAAAATGAAATCAGAAAAATAGATTTTTTAAATGCCTTTTCCAAAAAGCTGATATGGGTATCAGTTTAGAGACTGTCGCATATGCAAAATCAACAGTATATGCATGTTAATTTAATATCTTGTTTTATTAAGAGCAAAAAATTTTGAAAATATTCTCATATTAGATTTGGTTATGTACAGTTGACAGCTTAGATTAATTATAAAACATGTAAACAACCAATATTTATAGCAACCTTTCAATCCTGAATACACTAACGTGACTGTACTACAAGCAAATTGCTTTGGAACATCGAGAGTGACAAAATTATTACCTAATCAACTACTTATTGGTCAAAGAAATGCAAGAAAGTAAAAAGTACATTTCTAAGCAATACCAACTGCCTTTATTTAAATGTGTAGTAAGAAGAAAATGCTTAACTGTTATAATATTGATCATCAGAGAATTTGAATGAGTTGATGGGCAGAAACTAAGATTGCAGTGGTCTCCCAATCATTTCAAAACAGAACCTTCATTTCTAAGATAAACATATGTTACCACTAGGTTCTTATTCTTATAGAACTAAAACCACCAAGAATAATCACGTGGTTGGCTAAAGCCATTCACTAATTTTTTGTAACAGATTTTTTTAAGTTATCTTTAAATTTACAGAGTAGATAGCCTCCAAGTCTTAGGCACAATTATTTTCACCACAGAAAGTAATTAATTTTTATTTAGTACTTTTTAATGCTAGCATATTTTCAGAATAAATGATACTTACAGATTTATCTTCAATTCCAGAATATTCATTGGCACAAGGTGAAAATCTTAGCAACCAATTAACTTCGATATGAGACTGATGGGAACACATAACTGAAATGATTGAGTAACATCTATGCAAAATCTGACACTGTAAACAACAAACTCTGCAGTAAAAGGAATCTTCAACCAGACAGCACATTTATCTTAATTGACAAAAACTTAATTTTAAATACTGAAATAGAAAGAGTGGAGAGAAGAATATTTTTTTAATCAATTTCTCCATTATATAAACTTTTATTCCTACAAACCCTCATCTTATCAGGCATATCTAACAATCATTGTGTAAAAGATTGAGTTCACCATTTAAAATTGCATGATTTTTCTACTCCAAATCTCAATATTAATTTCAATTTCTTGTTGCTTCATGTAGCTGAAGTGGCAATGGTATTTATTGTAATGCATCTAGTAAAAAAATATTCAGTGTAAGTCTGCTGGTAAAATATCTGACAGTATCTATCAGCATGCCCATTATTCCAGCCTAAGATTGTAAGAGATTTTTAAGAAATTGTTATAGAGAAAAAATGTAATGTTTAGAGATCTCCAGACATTTCAGAGCATTACTTTCATGGTCCACCAAAGAAGGCAGTGCTGTTGGTTTAATGTTTTCAGAAAACATCTCAGTAGTGCTTGACCCCCAAAACAGATTTGTCCATCAAATGTATTTTGGACATTTTCTGATATAATGTTCAACAGTTTCAACAGTCTTTTAAAAATTCATCTGTATGGTAGCTGTTACAGATAACTTTACCGTACCTTACATTATTATGTAAAATCCTAAAACCAAATTCTATTGATCCATATGATCCACTCTGAGTCCTGAGGTAATGTAACTAATGTTTTATATGCTAGATTGAATAAGTATTTTGAGTGAGCTAAATAAGATCTTCCTTAATTATAACATTATGATGCTGCTGATTGTTGGGCTCCAGCCAGTGGTTCCTTCTCATGATTATTCTCTATCAGCCTATTTATCTGAAAGTTCTCAGCTGTTTGGAATGCTGGTGTAATTCTGGTCAAAAGACTGACAACAAGTGGTCTGCACATGGCACCACTTACATGTCTTACAGTTTGAACAACACTGAGCATAGACACACAGGCACCTCATGCTTCACTACCATACTTCATCTTTGGCAAGATATGATCTTTGTAGACCACCAACAGCAGGCAAAGTGGTGCCTGCAACTTGGGACATCATCATTTTTTTAATTCCAGAGTGATTCTACAACATTGATAATGCGTTTTCAAAACCTGAGCTCATGAGAAAGTAATCAATCATTGTTAAATATTTGAGGCAGTAGTTCTATGGCTATCCGCTGTAAATGCAGTTGTTATATTCTAGTCAACATTGCTTAAACTTCTTTTCTGCTGCAGAAGGCAGAGTCAAAGGCCCATAGAATAATAGCATCTGCATAAATAGCTATACCAACATTCTGGATGAATTGAGAGATACTACTGGGTTACTTTCTTGAGAATTGGAATAATAATGGCTCTTCTACAAACATTAGATGTTTTACCGTTATATCATAATCTACTGAAAAACTAAAGTATGCATGCTTTTGGCAAATATAGAATCATTTGTGATGCAATCAGGTCCAAACTTTTGTTACGCTTAACAATGCAATGTTATATTCAGTTCTGCAAGTAAAAAAGGTCTTGGAATTCCATCACCTCCCACTACATCTTTTTTTTAGCAAAATAATGAACACTCACAAAACGCTAAAGCCAAGAGTTTTTTTAAACAGTATCAACATCATCTTCAGTGGCCATCAAGACCATCTAACTTCAACTTGAATGCATACATCTGGAGCAGGATGTTAAGATGTTAAGCTAACTGCTCCAAGAACAACAAAATTCTCCCAAATGTTACTTAAAATTTATTCACCTAGATTATAGATGCCAGGGTACCATCATTCAGACTGAAATATTAATAACTGGTACTTCACTCAAGCCAGCAAGTTACATTAAACCCATGTTTACCATTACATATCAACTGCAAAAAAAAAAATCTTAAAGAAAAATTAATTTTGTAATGACACTTAAGAAAAGTCCATAAGCTTAATTTTAAAATTTCATAGTGTTCATCCATAAAAAGTATCTTCATCTATTGAAAGAGAAGTTTAAACTCTACTAGCAAAAGCACTTCCTTTCAGACAACACAGTTACATAAAACTATTCAGCCTCTTACCTTTAACATAGACTTTTGTATCATTGTACATGCTCTTAGCAAAGGCATGGATTTTTGTCTTCTGAAAACAAAAAATATGGTAACAAGTTAAAAACTATGTAACAGCTACTGTTTCTTCAAAACATCATTAAAAGAAAACAGTAGTCTTGCAGAAAATGTCAGAACCCAACGATTTTAACCACTCAATCATTCTCAGTAGTTTCATGCCTATAAAACATACATTAAGAATTTAAGTGATGCCACCTTGCATACTTAAACACTGTAAAATATTCAACATAGCCACAAATATGATAACTATAATCACAAATAGCTGTTCTACAACAGTTATAGCTATAAAAATTATTCTGTTTACAAGTAGTTTTTTGGGATTTAAAAAAATAATTTCTGCCAATTAATATTTAATCAAACTTATTCCTTAGGTATTATTATTTTATTATTACTAGACCAAAATAATTGCATATATTAGATTGATTCATGAGAATACCAGTTTAAAAAAATATATTCAGAAAAAATAGATGGTGTAGATAAAATGGTGTAGATTTAGTTGACTGGAAATGTGTCTGTTGAATCAATTTTCAAATGAAATGTATCAATCATTCTCAAATATTGAATAAAATTATAATGCATGCAATATGATGACACATAATTTTCAATATTAATCATACGTTGATGCTTGGGGATAATGTGGCAGGGGATCTCAAACTCAAGCTTCTGCTAGTGCACCATGCCAAGAATCTGTGACCCTTCAAGGGCATCTGTACAGGTTCCCTTCCTGTAATTTGGAAATCCAATGACAATGCCTGGATGAAAAAGCACACTTTCAAGGAGTGGTTCTGGGACCACCTGATTCCTGAGTTGAAGGAATATTGCATGGAAAAGAACATTCCCTTCAAGATATTGCTCATCCTTGATAATGCTCCTGGTCTTCCACCAACCCTCAATGATTACCATCTTGACATCAAGGTAGTCTACATGCTAGCAAACACCACTTCCATTTTGTAGCCAATGAACCAGGGGGTCATCACAACATTTAAGGCCTACTACTTCTGCCACAAATTTGTCCAAGCTATCAAGGCTACCGATGAGGGGGGGTAGGAGATGCTGAGGGTGTTCTGGAGGGGCTACAATATTCTTCATGCCATCAGGAACATTGCAGCAGTATGGGATGAGATCAGGGCAATGAATATGAACAGAGTCTGGAAGAAACTGCCCTCAGTTCATCCACAACTTCAAGAGCTTTACGAACACTGTCAACAAAGTGTCCAAAAAAGTTGTCAACTCCAGCTGCAGGTGGAGGCTGACGATGTGACAACTTTACTCATGAGCCATTCATAGGAACTCTTGAATGAAGACCTGATGAAGTTGGAGGCCAAGAAGGTTGCTAAGAAGGAACACTGTGAAGAAGACCCTGCCAATGAAAAACATCGAAAGAAGTTTACAACAAAGGAGTTAGCTAAAACCTTGAGGTTATTTGATGCTATACTGGATGTTCTCAAGGAGATGGATCCAAACATGGAAAGACTATCATTTACAAAGCAATGATCTGCCGTTCAATCAAACCTCAATGTCTTCTTTAACAAAGTTGATAAACCTTCTAGTATTTAGTCTGAAGTACCTGAAGCATCAATCTATGCCACTACAACCCCTTCATCTTGCTAGTCACCATCTCCTGGACCATCAGTGCCTCACATACCTGAGCCTCTAACTCCTGAGCTCCACAACCCTATGAAAGACCTTGAAACCCTCCCCACCTCATCTCCTCCTTCCAACATCCCAATGTAATGGAGGCACTGTCTCTTCAACCTCCAAGTCCCTTCACATAACCAACCAACACTAGGAATTAATGAAATATAAATTATAAAAAAAATTTTTAATAAAAAATAATAAATGTCTAATTACTGTATCTAATCCTTTTTTCAGGTTGCTAAAGTGTTACAGTATTTGTAATCCATATGTATTATGCAGGTGTACAGTACTGCTATGGTATTTACAATGTAAAATCTTCAACTTATGTAAGGGTCTCTGGAATGTAACTCTTATATAAGTCATAAGTCAGGGGAGTCTCTTTGATGAGTTCCTTGCTTCAACCATAGCAGTCATCACTATTGTTGGATCTGAGTCTATAGATAGCCTTAGTGACAGGCATCTGGGCCATGACCTTACTCACATGCCTAAGAAATGTGAAATTCAATACTTCAGATCTCTAAGTGAGATGCCTTGCTGAGCAAAGTATTTTCAAGGGCAACACAAAATAATCTGCTTCAGACTGGGGCATATCTGGTTTTTTTGGACCATTGTAAAACTAGATTGATGTCAGGAGCGATACCATTTTTTGTTTCCTCTTCATCCTGTGGAACCAGTTCATTCATTTAGACATGGGTTAATAGTAAAGCTAGTGTATTTGTGAATTAAAGTCCATTCTGCAAGAAAATACTGACATATCTACTACTGCCTGCACAAAAGCACCATAAGATTCTAGAATTCCTGTTAAGCCTTTCTACTTTGCAGCAGTTGATGTTGTTAATGCTTTTAAATCTTATTACTTCATCATACAAGTAGGTACTTTTCAAATTATAGTCATGCTCAATAAGACTTCCTTCTCATGAGCAACCAAGAGCTATCTGTAAAGTAATTGGTCAATTTGTGATTATAGATACTATAATAATTCCAATCAATATAGATACGGTAGAATCTAATCCTTCAGATATACAGGCTAAAAGTATCATCAGTGTTGGGCTAGCTACTTTTGCTGCAATGCATTTATTTACCCGTGTTTAGTAGCTGTGCTTATCAAATACAAGTTCCTTTGATTCCACAATAATTTTGTTAGAAAGCCTACCAAATGAAGGTAGCTTCCTCATCCTTCCATCAATCTAACTAATTTTAAATTCCAACTATGAAATAAAAGAATGTCTGCAAGTTCATTGCCTAGTAATATTAGTGAATCTTTTCCATAGTGTTCTGACCAAACTGACTAGTCTGTATTGAGATGGTAGCTGCCACCCTTGCATTAATAGATCATGAATTTCTCTCAAAGTCCATATGCATTCCCTATTAGTAGACACAGTATGGAAATGCACATGCATATGCAGAATGTTTGATCTATTTAGGATTTTCATTTGACTGCCAATTCCAGATTTTGGAGCCATTAAATTACATCTGCAGCCTGTAAATCATTTAATGCAAAGTGGAATCTTACTTGTACCTCCTCTATAACCCACTTATTTTTCTGCTTTTCAGAGATTTCTAAAATCACTTTAAATATTTTCTTTTTAGTTCCATGGATTAGTTTTACAAATGAAATTTTTACACCAGCAACCAGGATTCTTATGATCTGATTCCACAATACATTTTTGACCATAAAATAAGCAGTTTTCCTGGAAACTGAATAGAGTGATTTAAGATCTTCTTGACTATTTCAGATATCACTTTTTGTGTTTAGATCAATATATTTTCTAATCATAGAAAATGTAGTTATAAGAATAATTTTATGATAGTATTGATACCTATATACATTTTGATAGTCATGTTGTATATATATCCTTAAACAAATAAAAATAATCAGGAAAGAATTTCTTGACCAAAAAATCCTCCCATATACACCAAAATCATTCTCCTAGCTGTTATAGATTATCTATTTTGCGATCACGATGGCCATATTGCCAATCATGTCGAATATTTCAAACTACTCAATGTTGCCAGGGTGGCATCACTCGGATTCTTGGTCTGTATGGTCTCCAGGCATGAAAACTACTAAAAACAAGTGCAGGGTTAAAGTGTATGAATCAAGTGCAAAATCAGTGTTTAGCAAATGGATTATAGCCCACTCAAGGTAAAATTAAAAAAAAAAAAAAAGCTCAAATACCAAAAGTTGTAATTAATTTTTTTTTAATGACTGGAAAATAATTTAGAAATTTCTGTAAAAAGTTATTTTCTAAAAAGAATTATCAAATTTGACCAAAAATAACAATGCTGTGATTTTTTTAAAAAGTGAATTAACCTTGAGAGTACTCTGCAGAAAGCTTATAAATAACAAATTAGATGTACTTGGAACTGTTATTATATTATAGACCATTGGTTATGGTCTATAATATAATAACAGTTCCAAGTACATCTAATTTGTTATTTATATCTATCTAAAGCAATAAGTAAATAAGACAAACACACAGCAAAATTTCTCAGTACTGCCGCCAGGTTCTGGCATTTTTAACATGTTTGACCATGTATATGGTTTATTGTACTTATAAAAATGGACAGTAAACCCACAGATATTTAACCTATGGCCAAATAGTACCATAGCCAGTCCAACCTCAGACATCACTGTGTAGCTATTTAAACTTTGATAGTTTAATGTTCATTCTAACCTATATATTTTAGATGGTGCTCAGAAAATACAATCTTGTGAGACATATGATAAAGAAATGAGAAAAAGATTCTTATTATATAATCCACTCTTTGTAGACAGAAAAATCAACAAAATTTTGTTGTTCCTCATATAATACAAGCCTACTAATATGAAAGAGAGAAAAATTCCAAAATAAACAGATACACAGAGCTAAATTTTGCAATTGCAAACTGGATGCCACAAAGACTTGAATGGAATAAACAAAGTCTTTATGAAAATTATAGTTATCTTTAAAATCTACTTAGGATTATTTAATTTTTCCTAAAGTCAACTGTTGCTCTGTTATTACCCTCAAATGGCAGAATGCAAAAGTTTTAAAATGCAAAATAAGATAAAATGGTGTGCAATGTAACACATACATATGCAAACATATACACACAAATCAACCAGGAAAACTAAATTAAATCAATTGTTTTTTTATAACAAATGATTTTGCAACACATGGCAATGCTATTTTTTTTTTTCAGTACAATCTTTAAGTGATTGAAGCTGCTTACTATTTCTTTTCTGCATTCTTTCAATGCAAATCAAAGTTTTAAAAATTTAATCAAAAGTTATGAAAAGATTTAGAAGAATTTCATACTAACAAATTTTAACTTATTTGTAATATACAAGTATTTAATCACACATTAAACCACACATTTTTAAATTGTTTTTTGCCCATGTCTCTGAAAAAGAAAATAACTGATTGTAACACATATAGTCTAACAAGTAATCATAATAATTTCATTTATTTTTTGTCTATGTTTATTAACAAAACAAAAAAAACAAAGTAACAAGTTATATTTAAAAAATACTCAGAATCTCTGTTTAAGTCTATATTTTAAGGTAATTGTTTCAGACAGATGATTTTTGACAGTTGTCTTAAGAATGAACATAAGCAAAAAAGATTTTGGGTCTGCAACCTCGTAAGATTTGAATTATTTTCCCACATTTTTAATAAACTAATACGTGAAGGGTAATCCTTAAACTATGTACACTGGCTAATTGTTATACAAACATTTAGAAAATGTTTTCTCGGGCAAATGTACAGGCAGATATATCTGTAAATATTTCTGAAATAAAACTTTACAAACAAAAATGTACTTATCATTTGAGTATCTGTTCAGCACCATAAAGGAAATTGAACTATATAATACATTAACAACGTTAAAGAGCTATCATTTTGACTCTTCAAAAGTGGAAAAAAAAGCCAATACCATTAGGATATCTTAATTTGTGAAAAACTCTGATAATATTAACGTGAATAAAAGTAGAATGGACGGGGGGGGTGAATGACAGCATCGTCGTAAGTCAGCAGCAAACAGGACGACATCGCGGATCAATTCTCTACAACATTATAATTTATTAAACATCCGCCGTCTTTTCTTTCTCTAGTTTTTTTCAAAATTTGGTAACTAAGGAAACGCTGGGATTCATCTCTTGTTGTTTCCTTTACAATATTTAAATGTTTCGCTCGTTTTAAATGATCTAATTCTCCATCAGTAGTAAGATCTCCAGCAGATTAGACGGCATAGAAATGGAAATCCATCCATATATATATGTATATATATATACCATGGCGAGGTGTAATAATGAAGTAAACTGTTGAGAGACCAGGTTCTGTACCAGTTCGTGTGCCAGGTGAAATCATATAAATCAAACTTCGTTATGAGAGCGGGCCTTTCAATGAATGCCAGCCCTGTTTTCTTCACAGTCGAGAGGAGAGAGAGAGAGAGGGGGAGAGAGACGGACGGAGGAGCATTGGGGGGCTGACGTAGCGCGACATTTCTCATTCCCAGACGAGACTCGCCGCGCGGGTCTCCCTAATGATTCGAAGGTGTAAATGCAAACCTTAAAAGCAGATTTCTATAGAAACTACCTGGTCAAAGGTGACCCTCCATATTCCGGGTTCCGGGACACAATAGCAGGCCGTTATGAGCAGAGCAGGAAGCAGCAGAACGCAACCAAGGACGGCCATTTCGTCCACTTCAAGAGGAAGTCGCAGTATCGCAGCCACTGTTAACGTAGTAAAGTTCAGTAAATGAATAACCTGGACTAAACCGAACAAGGAAAAATAAGCGGTAATTAATTTTAAATTAGTATAAATTATTTTAATTAACAATCAGGCTATTTAATTAATCCGAGTCTTTTTTCTTTTTTTTTTTTTTTAAATGCGGAATCGTTCAGTCTGCTGCTGCTGACGTGCGAACGATATTTGATATAATAACAACAGTAATCGATGTCGTCTTCTTTTCTTCGTATTGCTTAAAAAAAAAGAGAGATAGAGAGAGAAAAGTGTGGGAGGAAGGAACATGGATGTTTCTTTTCTGGTGTCGCTGCTGGTCTTTTTGTGTGACTGTCCGTTCGCTGCTGGCTTTAGTCCGTTCGCGGACAATGATCTGTTCATGATAAACTGGGCTGGCCCCATAGCGCTTGAGAAGGTGAGCCTCCTCCCTCTCCTCCCCTCCCTCCTCCCCGGCTACAGAATGTCCAGAGTACCGCTCTATCGTGTCCTGTGTGCAGCTTGTTTGTGTGGGTGTCCGTTACAGCGCAGACATGGGTCCTGGAAAAGATCCTGCACCGGTTGTGGGATCTACGTGGGGGTGGGGGTGGGGTCACTGGTAGAGCAGTGATGCCAGGCGAGTTGGAGATCCCATGCTTAACCATCAAGTGGACAACCGTGGAGGGGACCCTGTGGGGGTGGGGGTGGGGGTGGGGTCACTGGTAGAGCAGTGATGCCAGGCGAGTTGGAGATTCCATGCTTAACCATCAAGTGGACAACCGTGGAGGGGACCCTGTGGGGGTAGGGGTGGGGTCACTGGTAGAGCAGTGGTGCCAGGCGAGTTGGAGATCCCATGCTTAACCATCAAGTGGACAACCGTGGAGGGGACCCTGTGGGGGTGGGGGTGGGGTCACTGGTAGAGCAGTGGTGCCAGGCGAGTTGGAGATTCCATGCTTAACCATCAAGTGGACAACCGTGGAGGGGACCCTGTGGGGGTAGGGGTGGGGTCACTGGTAGAGCAGTGGTGCCAGGTGAGTTGGAGATTCCATGCTTTACCATCAAGTGGACAACCGTGGAGGGGACACCCTGTGGGGGTAGGGGTGGGGTCACTGGTAGAGCAGTGGTGCCAGGCGAGTTGGAGATTCCATGCTTAACCATCAAGTGGACAACCGTGGAGGGGACCCTGTGGGGGTTAGGGTTGCGGTCACTGGTAGAGCAGTGATGCCAGGTGAGTTGGAGATTCCATGCTTAACCATCAAGTGGACAACCGTGGAGGGGACACCCTGTCAGGGTCCTTCACACCATTTCCAACAGTATGGTTTTGTTTTCGTTGAATGACATTTAGCATAGGGACTGGGAACAGCATCAGTTATATATTTCTCTCAAAGTCTTTGTGAGTAAAATGTGCTTGATGCTAAATCATTTTAGAATATCCAAGAATTCATATTCTGTATATAATCCACAGTATATTAGAAGATTTGGTGATAGTCACAAAGCCCTAATGGATATGCAATAGTAAGTAGTTCATTTTATCCGCTCAAAGGAAGATAACGTGGCTCAGCAAAGGAGGGAGTCTTGGCATCGATGCAGTTATTCAGTGGCAGTAAACAGAATGCGACTATTGTCATTTACTTTACGGATCTGCAACTAACTGTAACTCTGAGAAAATAGATTGACATCAGTTAGTAGTGTTTGGAAGAACAAGTCCTTTATATCACGGGAATTATGTTCTGCTGCTTCATTTTTGGTTTTCAGAAAGCCTATAAGCTTCCTACTCATGTTCCAAAGGTAGAACAGTTTGTAGTGTTACTGTCAAGTATGTAACATGATAGAGATGGCATTGATGAAGATGATAACAAACCAGAAATGTTTGAATTTTATCAAACAAAAAGAGTGGACCACACACATCTGACCAAGCAACAAACCAGAAGATGACTGTTGAGATTTTTTTTGCGATATTTTGATTACTGGAGTAGTATCATTTGGGTGGATCACAAAAATTCCTGATTGAACATCAGGCAAGAAATTCAGAAGACATATTCCTGTGTGCTCTTATTGAAGAATTGGTTGAACTACAGCTGCATAGGTACATCAATACTCCACAGCTTTGGACCAAATAGGTTTTTTTTAATGAGAGGCTTCATGGCCAGCAAGAAATGGGACAAGAACTTCACAAGCTAAATGTTCAACATGCCGCCTGTGTGGTTGGAGGAAGGACCAAGAATCTTAACAGTTATGTGGAAGATGAAAAGAGAATGCCTGTGTAGAGCTTTCATTGATTAAATATATCTGCATTGACTGCAGTGCTGCATAAAGGCAGGGAAGATTGTAACCAAAAATTGAGCCTGTGGTTATATAGTAAATTTATACAGTTGGATATATTTAGGTTTTTTTTTTTCAAGATTTATGAGAATTTTGAATATATTTGTATAAAAGATTTTAAAATGTCTCCAAGATTCTGTATTCTTTTTTATATTTTTATGCATTTTTGTTTAACTATTGTGCACTAAAAGACAACTTGACTGTCACATGACTAAGTTTTACTTTTTTGATTGCACATTCAGCAAGGGCATCTTCATAGACAACTCTGTAGAAGGTGCTGGTAATGGAATAGGCTGCTCATACTCTATATTCTGGTTGTATTCCATGCCAAGATAGCAGAAACACAGTTACCATGCTTCACAAGTACTTCACTTGGTAACTATTAAGCTCCAAATATGGCTTCATCCACTGCAAAGCAATAATCAAATGCCCACTTTGAGATAAAATAAAAGTCATTGTGAATTTCTAACATGATTTTTAATTCTACAGAAAAGTTGTTATAGGAACTCTCACCTCGTCTTGTGCTTGCAGTTATTGATCATTGAAATGCAGATTTTGTTGCATGCATAAGTAAAGCATTATTTTTAGACCCAGATATCTTATGGTTGAAGCCCTGTATCTTTGAATCAGTGCAAACTGGGGACTACAACTTTACATATCTTTCTATTGGAGACCAATTCACCTTCAGTAGAAGTTTCATCAAAATCTATGAAGATGAGAACAGTGGAAGAAAAAAAGTTTCAGTATTTTGTGTTGGGAGAAAGAAGAGTAGTTGAGAACAGGCTGAGGGATGATCACTTTTTTGCCCTTCATTTCATTCTCCTCTCTCTCCAGTTCTTGAAACTTGTTTTTTTGTTTGAGGGAAATGTAATAAGCTTGGTAATGGGCTCATGTTTGTTGTGATATACCTTTTTTGTTCTCATAGTAGAAAATCTTTTAATATTTTG
Organism: Nautilus pompilius; assembly: GCA_018389105.1. NCBI lineage: Eukaryota > Metazoa > Mollusca > Cephalopoda > Nautilida > Nautilidae > Nautilus > Nautilus pompilius. Next base: position 514,682 of record JACATO010002141.1, read on the forward strand.
TTTTTACTGTTAATTCATGCAAAAGAGTGAATTTTTTTAAAGTCAAGCAGAGTTTCAAGAATAGATTTGCAGTCAATCGGAATGGTCGATTTTCTCATCTGAAGGTCATTGATTTTATTGAGGTTTTAATTTTTGTTTTTAATATTGAGGATGGCAGGCAGATATGAATAGATGGAGAGATTGTGACTGTACACTTAACATCTGTTTTGTTTAGATCCTAATGTTCATAGGCATCAGTCTTTGGTTGGCAAAGTCATTTTACTTATTGCTCCAAAATTCTGTTCACAGACATGTTAGGAAAAGTTAATTGCTATAAATGAATATTCTTTGAAGGAGTTTATCTATGAATACTACAAAGTAGGGTCTGTAAGACTATAGGGTTGTGTTGTTACAGGGTTTGTTAAGGGGAACACCAGGAAGAAAGACAGATTCTTTTTCCTACTATGGATATGGATAGTTCTGCTATACCTGGTGTTTTTTCCCTAGATTCTGTCTGGTTCAGCATTTACCAGTCAGGGAAGAACTATTGCATTGGCAGGAATTTAAATTTACACTGATGACCAGTATGCTGTACTTAGAACAGTTTAAAGTATTTTCAGCAGCATGATAAGTGCTCATCATTCTTGAACATTTTAAAGGTGTATAAACCTATCTTAACAAAAACAGATTTACATTTTAAAAAGTTTTTTTTTATTTTTTAGGTTGATGCAACGAAATCACATTCTGTCATGGTAACAACAGTAAATAAGGAAAAATATCATTGCATCCTTCCAAAAACCGATGATGATGATGATAAAGTTGTAAGTTGTTCAATATGTAGATATCTGCTTTTACAAATGTTTTAAAGTGTGATTACATGATAATCTTTATATAGCTATATTGTTATCTACCTCTAACCTCTCCTTAAAATGCAATTTCAGTTATCATGGATGATTGATTTCAGATTTCTTTGGTTAAAATATTAAACTTTGTTTTTTTAAATGATTTTGTGTTTACTTATAATAAATTTATAATGGAATAAATATGCAACTGAAATTATATCATCAATTTATTAATTCTCAGACTATCACCATTCATCAAAGTACATTTTGTTGAGAACCAAGTCAGCTTTAAAAAAAATAACACAAAAATTTTGTAAATGGAAATATTTGGACTATGTTACAACATGAGACCCAGGTACCACAATATTGTTTGTTTTATTTTTTGAAAATTTAAAGGCATAATAGCACTTACAAAAAAGCAGAGAGAAACACAATAAAAATATTTGTACTGTGTCAGGAAATTCCTGTAATTTTCAAAATATATATATTAAAATTGTATGGATAGTATCACTATCAGTTAAAATCAGATTTTAGTATAACTTCTTTTTTTTTCCAGGACAAGAAAGAATTATTAGAAGAATCTGCTAACAAATTATTGGAAAAATTATTTTCTCAAAGTATGTGTTCCTACAGGGTAAGTATAAATTAAAGTAAACCCTGGTATTATTTATATTTTAAGCTTGGCATCAAATAAAATTACATTTCAACAAAACTCAAGCTTCAATAAATGTTCAAATTTAGCTGAATTTATCCTCAGCACTAACAAAAGGAAAAAAAAACTGGTACAAAATCCAAGAAATATTGTACAAAGCAGAAAAAAAAATACAAATTATTAGAACAAGTGGAGAAGTAAATAAACTTATGGTTAATTGGGGTCAACCTTATGTGGGTGGGGAGGCGAGTACTCTGTTTAGAGGGGGGACAGCCGGAAAGTCCTCTACCTGAAAAGAGTGGAGGCGAGGGGCGCTTTTTGCCTCTGGCCTGCCTGTCTGGCCAGGAGGGTTAAAGGCGGCCAGTTACACAAGAAGGTGCTTCAGTGCCTCAGCCCAGCCTTTTAGGCCTTAACGGGAGCTTGCTCCACACCGGGCTTCGGCCACCAACCCCAATCCCTTCTCCTCGGAGATACACATGCATACACGAACTTTCACACGCACCACTTACGCATGCACCACACAAAAGAAAAAAAAAGATCAATGTGTAACGCATTTGCTTTAATAATTAACTGACTGTGTCTGTCTTTTTCAGTTTTTTATTTATTCTTCCTCTGCTACATTTGTAATTGATCATCTTTTTTACTATGTTCAAGACTAAAAGTTTACTTAAATTTAATTTGTTATTTATCAATCATTCTACTAAAGTTTTGAAATTTTCCTAGTTTATGCTTACCTAACAGATCAATATCATGTGCAAAATTGATTTATGATGTACTATATTTCTTAGAACTATGCTTTGGTGATCTTAAATTTGACTTTGGCATCTTCTGAAATATTCCTACAGTCAGATCACAAAGTCATTACCAAAACCTCTGCATTTCTTTCTTAAACTTTAAAAAAATTCAGAAATGTAAATAGAGACCATCAATTTTCTTATATCCTCAAGAAAATCCAGTACTGAAATTACATTCACTAATCTTGTTTTATTTATGTTTAAATGAACATTGAGATAGATCTTTAATGAAATTACCAAGCTGATTATTGCCTTACAATTCTTAGAACTTTTAAATCACTAGATACTGATTTTATACATGGATTCTGACTTGCATAACTAATGTCTAGGGTTGGTATGACTTTGAAAAGGAAAAAAAAATGCTTGTACTAATGTCAAATCTTAGATCTAGGAAATCACAAAGTTTTATTTCTATGAATCCTCATTCTGTTTTTCAGATAGAAAGTTTTTGGACTTATGAATTGTGCCATGGAAAGCATATGAGACAATATCATGAAAATAAAGAATTGGGCAAGGTGGGTGTGAATTGAAAGTGTTTTGTGGTTTTGTCTATGACGTTTCTAATAAAGAGTACAGTAAGTGGAATGTTATGTAACATCTGTTAACTAGTCTTTTCTGACAAACAAAATACAGGGAAATATTGTATTGTGTTATGTCCAATTCAAGATGAAGTAAAAAAAAAAAATAGATGCCATTCTATGAACTATTTTTTTATAGTTCAGCACCTTTTCCTTATACATACACAATTGTGAGCAATCAAAAATGTATTGAGCAAGGTGTTTGTTTCTATATAATTAATTAGCTTGTTTATGAGAGACAAATGTCTTATTTTGTATATCTTTAGTAGAATATGGTGACAACTGAAATTTGCATTAGCTCTGTTAATTTTGGCTTTCACTACAAATTTAAAATGTTTGCCAAATTAATTTTAATTTTTTACCTGAAAACTTCAAATTTAAAAGAAGAAAAATGTTACTTTTAGATGAAGGATAGCAGTTTTAGTAACTGATTACTAGAACAGTAATTTTACAAATATCAAATAAGATACTGTATTTAGGACATACAAGCTATGTGTCAGTTGCTATAGCAGTTATGGTTTATGGATCATATAAAGAGAGATTATTTTTCAAAAATACATGAGGATACCAGTATTTGTTTTTTTTTTTTACATGAGGTTCATTTTTAGTTGAATAAAACTGAAAAAGTTAAAATATAAAAAACACGGAACTCTGGTCCAGGGGCTGTTAGGGATAAAATAAAGCAAGCAACGGAACTCATGTCCGTCAGTTCCTCCTCTAAACATTTCTCTTTTGCAGTTTGATTTTATTAGGCTGGAATCTGTTTTGTTTTACTGATAGATAAAAATTGTTTTTTGCATTTTTGTTTTTAATGTTTAATTTGGGATTTATTGTTTTATATTTTTCTTGTCAACATCATGAAGAAACATTAATATCAGCAGCAAGGTTAGCTACATTATTGGTGATAACACACTGACCAAAATACTGTTAACTCTTTCTGGGCTGTCAGTAGATGGCCGTATGTAGAGTTGTAAGATGTAAGTAAACTCTGCAACAAAAATGTTTATGAAATATTTCAAGTATTGATCATTTAATTAGATGTGCAACAAAGTGAAAGCAAGCTTTTGTGGACTAACAAGACAGTTATGAATTAAGAAAAAGAGAACATTTTCTCTACATGTAAAAAGAAAAGGGGGGGTGAAATTAATCCATACATTCTCATCTGTCATAAGCTGATACCAATTTCTTTTATCAATATCAAAACATAGTTTCTTGCATTCACTCACAAAGTCCCTTAAGAAACTGATTTATGATTGCCAAGCTCAGTAGATTATTGATTGGAATCTTGAAAATTGAAGTAATCTCTTAATGCTTTTAGGCAATGAGTCTCTCTGAGACACATGCACAGAAACCTCTTTGGGCCTTAGAGATTCATGTTTTCTGTAAAACTTTGATCTGATGTCTTTTAGCTGCTATCTGAACAAAATAAAAAGCTTGAAAATAGACATACAGGAAAACTCAGCAGTTAAAAAAGGGTAGTTCAAGCACTTGTTGATTGTTAACGGGAGGTTGGCATTGTATTTTACTGTCTTACCAGATTGAATTTCTATTTCAGAAACAGCACATCCAAGAATACTACTTGGGATTCCACAAGGGTTCTGATTTATCAAAATCAGGTATGATATTTAATGGACACTTGAAATGTGGATAATTTTGCTAAGTAAGATTGGAACTTTTATTCTAACCTGAAATTATATGAAGAAAAATTTTACAAACATCATTACCTACTGGTGGCATTGTTGAGTTATGATGTGACTTTATATAATAGGAAAAGCTCATTTACAGCAAAAGTGTATTTATTACAATATTCTGGAATGCATCTGATTTTTCTTTTTATCAGAGGTATTCTATAAATTGAGCATTTGAGATTAGTGCTTAAATTAATATTTTATATTTTATAAATTTTGTTTATTGACATTTGGGGCTTCAGCAGCTCCGATGTTCATTATACTTGGATAGAATTTTGTGTAAGTAGCTAATTGTTCACTGTGCTTTAAATAAATTCAGTTTCTGAAGTAGTAATTTTGGCTATCAATGTAAATTTACTGTTATGTTTGAAAAAAAGTGGCTTTACTTGTTTTCTTCCTTAAAATGACTGAAGATGTTAAACTGTGTGTTTGAATGATGATCTATTTTTCTCTCAATATTTGCTTATCCTTCCTTTGCTTGGCTATTGTTGTTGTTTTGTTGATTAACAGGGAAAATCCTGTATATTAAGATATACTGAATGACACTGTTAAAATTGTTAGGTTCAGAAAGATTAAGTTCCTCTCTCTCTTGTGTGCTGCACACATCCTTGCTGACCTGTTTGTGCCAGGGCATCACAGCATCTCAAAATTTATCATGTTTAATCTACTTTTAAAATGCTTTAATTTTGCCAAGTCCCTGAATTAATTAATTTAAACCAATTGTCAAAGCTTGCAGACTGCAACCAGAGCTAAGAAGGAGAAAGGAGAAAGAGCATTTTTGTCTGTCCATTTTCCAATGAGAGTGAGTGAGTCCCTGTGTCTGGATAAGTGAGGCTCTACTGTAACATCAAACATACTCAATAAGAATACTATTTTATAGTACAAAAACCTTTTCAGCATCAAATAAGGGGGTTGAAGCAAAAGTTGCAGCTAGCTAGTTGGTGAAATATAGTGAATATTAATAATTTTACATTTCAAAAACGTTTGACCTTAAAGCAAAATTAATCAGCAGAGCTCACCAGAAGTCTATAGAGGCCACTATATTTATATTTAAGCAGAAAAAACAGCATTAACCGACAGTGGAACAAGCACCAAGAAGAAATGCTGCATCACACTCAAAGAAGAGTTGCTTAATAAAATTGTAAAGGAAGAATCTCAAGAATCAAGATCTTGGAAAGTGAAAATGTTGGCTTGCTTTACAAAATGTGTGCTGGATAAAAAATATCAAGGAATTTTTTTTTTTCTACTGGCAAGAAATGGGAAGATGGAAGTTTGACTATATAAAGAGGTATTAACCAAGCATATTACACGAATCTGTAGTTCTTAGAAATTTTCATTCACTGGGATTTGGCTTGCAGAATATGTTAACAGGAACTGCTGCTGACAGAGCAAGCAGAATGGACCTGTTGAAGAGATAGCAATCAAAATCAGATGAAATAAAGATTCTCATAAACAATGTACTGATTGGAGTACAAACAAACAACTCCATACATTTTGTGCAACATATGATCACATGGTCTGGCATAGCAAAAAAAACAATGCTTTTGAACTTTTTAATCGCTCAAGTGTTGTCCATGCTAAAATTATGCCAGAAATTTGCCAGTCTTTATTTCATTACACTAATTATTGGTGAAAGCATGAAGATTTCAGTAAGACACTTATTTATTTTAAGTTCAGGGAAGCAGCATCTACAGTGCATGAGACAATGTTCAGTGGAATTATTAAGTTTTTCCTTATAACAGCTACCAACAACTTCTACACTTTGAATCAGCTGGATATGAGGAAATAGTGATGTTCATTCATATGGTGCTTCTGTCATGCCAGAAAAAACTGGTGTTGCCACACAGCTCAAGCTAGAGCAAAACTGTGTGGCCTATCAAGCAGCCTGGAACAATGTACCAATTTTAAGGAAATAGAGAAATTGCTGAAAAAACATTTATACAGTTTTTCTTTATGCCTTCAGTTTGAAAAGTGCAATTTGAGGAAATTGCAAATGTCACAAAATTTGAAGCTGTATCTTTTCAACTTTTAAATGAATTGAGGTGGCTATTGAGACATTTTTCTGTTAGTGCTATGATGCTTTTTGGCAATATTTTGAGCATAAAAAAACAACAATGATCTAGTTGCCAAGTATTGCCTGAAGCTCTTAGAGCCTACTTACTGTATCAGCATAGCAGCATTGAATATGATCCTGTGAGAGCCAGCAGGATTGTGCAAATCCTTTCAGAATAGCTGTTTAGCAACAATTGAAGTTGTCCAGTTAGTGAGGGCCAAAATTTGCACGATCAGAGGACAGTATCCCAATGAAACATTCTTCTGGAGCAACAAACATAGTGAAAAAACACAAATTACATCATGCACAATAGATGATCCATTCAAGGGAGGATCCATTCTGACATTCATATCCATACTATGTGATCATCTGGAAAAAAAATCCCCAGAAAAGGAAAAAAGATGAATGGTTTGCTTTCAACTTTGCTTCTCTTGCAAAAAAATCAGCTGAATTTGGCACACAATATTAAAAATCTGGTTGACAAATATGGACAAATTCTGATCCTTGTCCTTGGTGATTGTTTTCTGGAAAACATTATGGAGGAAATGTAGTTCATTATGAGCCAATACAGTGACTATAAGTACTTAGAGAAGGCTGGAACAGAGTTGCTGAAGACATTTCAGGGCCTGGTGCCTTTCAGTCTACAAAATGCAGAGCATTATGATGTAGTTTCAAACTTCAAGTGATACTTGTGAGCCTGGTTTCAGCCTTATGAATAATATAAAAGCAAAATCATGAAATCAATTGGAAAAAAATCACCTTCATATACCTATATGGATCAAATCTCATCTGTTGAGTGGTGGAGAAGAAAACCCAGACAAAATATATAAACACTGGAAGAGCAGGAGAAAGAGTTCCCCTCTCCTCCATGTTCTAGCCTATCTACAGACCCTGGGTCTGTCTGGAATTTCTCATTTTTTCCAGTAGTAGAGTTTACCATTTAAATTTCTATAACAAGTAAGCTGTTGTTGCAGCAGGGAAACTGCACTGGACTGGGTAGTCAGCCAGATTCCAATATAATGGGTGGAAATGCTGCTGGTGTGAGCAGCTGGTTTGTCTGTCTCTCTTATTTTTCTTTTGAGGCTATTATAGCGATGTGTTCATCGCCTTTTATAATTATTTATTGTTTTGTACATTTGTTCTGTTTGTTATACATCCTGAATAACGTTTTCTAAGATGAAGTTTTATTTAAAGTTTAGATTTTTTTTTTTAATATTTTTATGCTGGTTCACACTTGCCAAAAGAAATTAGATGGAGTGCAGATCACGATTATAAGTTAGCTAAGAATCTGGCCAGGTTAGATAGGAATAGGTAAGGTAGTGGTTGGATAAACTCAACTAAAGTTTGGTTTTTGGTTTTTTCTTTTCACGGTGAAGCAAGTATCTTTATCTTGTAGAAAAAATACACACTTTCTTTAGAACACAAAGGTGAGCCCCTTAACACTTATTATCTAAATATTTTTCTTTTTTTAGCTCAAAATGAGTATTCACAACAGGTAAGTACAAATTAATATTTTAATGAAAAATTACAATTTTTTAACACTAAACTCCCACTCTGTTCTTTATGTAATGTATCAATAATTGTAGGATTTCTGAAACTATTAATTATAATAATAATTATAACAACAACATTAACAATAATAAATTGCTGAAACAAATATACTGGTAAATTCCTTTATATATAAATATCAAACAAGCATAGGGTTTTGTTTTAAATTGGATAGTAAAATAGGTGGTCACTAAAAATTTTAAAATTGCATGGTGCCTTAATTGGTCGTATTTAGTGTTCATACTTGTCCCTCTCTTTTTAATAGATAAAAACAAGGAAAGTAGAAGGAATAGAATTGCCATATTACCAAGTCAATATGACTGATGGCACACACTGTGATCTGACTGGACACCCCCGCCAGGTGGTCATTCTGTATGTATGCCAGCCAGAAGGTCGTGGTGAGATCTATGAAATGAAGGAAGTATCTACCTGTGCATATGAAATTATTGTACTGACATCTGTTCTGTGTGCGAGTTCAGAGTTCAGGTGAGATCTAAGGTGATTTATCACTAAGTGTAGTGCTGGATTTTTTTCTGTCTCCGCTTGAGATCACTTTAATTATGTTAAAATTTGTCTTTGTCATTATTTTGTTTTTAAAAGACAGGGAGCATTTATTTCAACAAAAAAATAGCATCTGCAGTTTCATGGAAGGAAACATACTTTGAAGAGTGTTTATTTCTTGAAATTTTCTTTTCTTTACCTTTTCTTTGCACAATTTTCTTGTTTTATATATAATTTATGAATTAATCAATGGATTTTACATGAAATTTTCCACAACATCAGGAAATGAACATGAATGTTCTGAAATCTGTACATGATCCTATTACTGTTGGCTCATTTTTATGTAAATATAAAAGATTTAAAAAATGAAATTATTTTCAGAAGATACCTTACTTTTTATAAACTTTTCCAGTGAGTAACCATTGGTTTTTTCAAATGCAATTTTGCTTGATTTTTTAAATGCATTTTTGTTTTGCAGACCAAAAAATCTTCCTGTTGGTCAGATATACTGTCATTCCTTAGATGGTTCACCTCGTCATCCGCTTAATTTGAAAAATTTTGAAACAGAAAACACGCACAGGTGGCATTTCGATGAAGAGGTAGATAAATGTATTTGATATCTGATAATGAGTGCAGAAAAAATTCACCAAAAACTGCCAGATTTACTTAAAAAAGCAAAGGAATTTGTAGATAGCGCACTGTATTATGCAAACTTGAATAATATGCAGACTTCATTCCATTTGCTATTTAGGTATCTCAACCCTGTTAAAGTTTTTGGTATCTGATAAAATTTAAATTTATTTGTTGATGTTTTCTCTCTCCCCCATGCATGTTTAGATTATAACTGATGGATTTTGCCTGTTTTTTATTTGTTAACACATTTATTTCTGATGTGTTTTTTTTTTGTTTTCTTTGCAATTTGTCTACCTAATAGTTTATTCTCATTTTTTTTTAGTTTTCATTCAAGTCAACAAATAAACAGTTTTCTGCAATTCTGTGCACTTCCAAATTTACAGATTAATGTATAATACATGACATTTTGTTTCATGCTCAGTGACTTAGCTTTAAAAGCTTCCATAAAAATATTTCTATTTAACATAAAAAATAAATTTGTTAATAGCGTATTGTTTACATACTTTAGTATGCTGCTTAGAAATTGCTAGCTAGCATTCACAGAAAAATGTTTGGAAAGTACTTAAGACTGGGCATTATAAACATCTCCCATTTTTCTAAGTACTAAAATGTGTAATATATATATATTATATTTTTTTTTTTTTACAGAAACTTCTAGAAGAGCAGACAGTGTTTAAAACAGAAGTGCAAAATGAAAATACAGAAGTATCCCCAAAGACTGAATCTGTCATAGTAGATGGACTAAGTGAAACAACAGACAAACAGTCAATAAGAGAATTTATTAATGGTGACAGTTGTCTGACTGGGGTAAATGTTTGATTTTTTTAATCCTGTACAGCAATAAAAGCTGTTTATACTATACTGTTCCACCAGACTAGAAAAGAAAAAAGTCTAGATAAGTACATGAAGCTCTGTTTATGTAGCTAAATGTTTCTTCATCACTTCTTCCTTAGTCATCCTCATGTAAATTAAGTGCTTTATTTTTCATTCTGTTTTTATTTCTTAAAAATCTCTCTGATACCTCTTACAAAAGTGAAAACTTTTAAAACAAAAACTTAATAACTGAACTAAAGAAAAAGAACCTAAAATTCAAACCTTTTATTAAAACAGCAGTTAATGAAATTAAAATAATTTGAAATAAAAACTGGAACATTAAAAAAATAATAATAATATTTATCTTTATTTTGAATTGTTTCTTTCTATTAGGAAACATTCCAGTTTTTTTTTGTTGTTTTTTTTTGTCTGAGATCTTTTTATCCAGGGAAAGTTCAGCCAGAAAATTGATTATATGGAACATAATGTTTGGATTTTTAAATAATTTTTTAAATTCTCTATAAAGGTGATAAGTGTTCAGGAGATTAATCTAATCTTGATTCTATACTTTTATTACTAATAACACAAACTTAAAAATATATATGCACACACCCACGCGCACATTTTTCCCCATAGTAATATATATATCATCATTTTTTTTTTACAGGATGGAGGCTGGTGGAAGCATGAATTTTGCTTTGGAAAATATGCACGACAGTACCATGATGTATGTTGTTTGTTTAGATTTGTTTAAATATCTGCATTGTTTTAGTTTTACAATAACTTTAGTTGTCATTTTACAGATTCAGATAGCAGCAGCCAATATTTAAGTATCAGAAACAAATTTGTTGTCTGTTTTCTCCACTCTCTGCCATTAGGAAATACCAACACAGATCTTCAGAACTATACTATTATAGCTTTAAATTATGAATGTTAGAAATGTTCTATTTTCTCTGTTGTTGCTCCATAAATACACACCACAATTTCTTAAGTGATTTAGGTATTAAAAAAAATTGCATTTGAAAACATTCATTTTAGGCAGCCTTGGCATTATTAAAAGGTAAAGATTAGTGGGGGAAAGGTGTGTATGTTGTGAGGTAGACTTAATAAAGTCTGAGTGATGTGTTATTAATTAAAGGAAACAAAAAAAAACTAATATTTAGACAAACCCATTTTATTGCAGCAGTGTGGAAATGATAATGCATTGTTTATTTATATATGGGTGATATACCTGTAACTAAACAGCTTTTATTTTGTACCAGTAAATATTCAAATTATTGATAGGTCGGTTGCTGCTCTTGTTTAATTATCACAGGACAGTGAAGGTAGAAAGATTATTTTTCTTGGCCATTGGAATAAGGAAAAACACCTGAACTGGCTTAGGTATAACCCAGCAAAAAAACCAAAGCCAGTCGGAAAAAGGAAGTAAGTATATATTTAAATTGTTTAAAAATTTTAGACTGACTGATCTTTAATTTTTTTTTATATTTCTCTCAAGTCATACATTTAAAATATGACCCCTATGCAAGTTAGCCATTGGGAGAAACTGGAAGATATATGCTGGAATTTTTCTTTGTTGTTTTAAGCAGGTAAATAGGAAAACTGTTTACAGAGATAGTTCATTTAGCAAGTTGGTTTCTCAAAAAAATCTGCTGCTCTTTTTTTTACAGCCAAGTTTCTTTCAATGAATGGGCATTTGTTGTTGTTTTAAAACAAAGAACTTTCATTATAATGTATTCCATCATTGGATTTTAAGAATAAGGACTTCTGCCTATCCCTTTTTAAGTTAAAATCAAATGAAGATTTTACTGTTAGGTATTATACAAAATTTAATACTTTTTTGTACTGTTTATATGTATATCAGCATATTTAACAGTTAAAGGGTCTTATAAGTTAAAAGAACCACTTTTTCTCTGTAGCATTAAATGTTGTTGATTTGTTTTTAGTCCCATGTTAGTTTGTTTGAAATCCCTTTAAAAAAACAAAAAATTCAAATTGTTTATATCCTTAGTGGGCTACGACCTTGGATGAGATTCAATATTTGATGTAATATATAAATATTAGTTGATTTTTTTTTTCATGACTACAATTTTATTATTTTTTTTAATTTAAGATTTGTTTCTCTGTTATATACTGATGGAGATTTCTGTGATCAAAGTGGAAAACAGAGACTTGTAGAAGTAAAACTGAAGTGAGTATGCTACTGTCATTACTTAGACTGGATTTCTGTAATAATCATCTTTCTGGTTTATAAATATTCTGCTAAACATTCAATTAAAAAAAACAGAACAATAATAATGATAATATAAATAGGCTTCAAGAGAATGCTATAAATGGAGGTTAATTATTAAAGAATTAGTAGTAGTTTCTATTTATATTTGAAATTAACAGTTAGGTGTGTGCTAAAACAATGCTAAGGCCAAACATCAGCATCTTAGTTGAAACTTGTAAGAATGCCACCAATGCACATTTTAAGAAAGACTGAAATGGGATTCTTTCAGGGATCACCATAAACCTCAATAGGGCCCACTAATATCACATTTACATTGTGCAAAGATCAGTCTAGCAGTAGTCAAAATAGACCCTTTTTTTAGCTAAAAGCAATAATGTTTAAAGAGCATCCTTTTTATGTAATGATCAGCAATATGGCCTTATTGGTTTAACTAACCAATTAGTGGAAACAAAAATTACTGTCAGAATCAAAAGATATTTAAGTTCAAATAATGTCAACCATTAATATGCAGAGATTTGATTTTCTGTTGGTCATAGCCATTAGATAGTGAATTGAGATTAATACATTATCATCTTTTGTGATAGTTTTTTTAAGATCTCTAGAACTAAAAATTGTACTAAAATATATATATTTTAAGCATAATGTTGTTTGCTTTGCTTTGTAACATATAAAGGTGGTTGTTGTTTGATTAGTTTTGTTGATTCATTCTAATTTTAGAAAATATACAAATTAAAATGTTAATCTTTTTCCATTCAAATCAGCCAAAACTGCCCAAAATGGCTAGGCACTGATGAGTCATTTAAAGACCATTTCTTTCTCTGCTATAGATAGTACATGAAGATTCACATTATCGCTTCCTCTGGCTATTTTTTTTTTTTTGCTTTCTTTTCCCACAAAAGTGATTTTACTAGTGTAAACCACATGGGTTACTCAGTTTATTTACTTGATACGTGATGGAATCCAACAGAGTCCTTTCCTTCTGGTGATGTAGCAGCCTAGAGTGTCCATACCTCAAATCTTTCATCATTTAGCTGGTTGGACAGACGTCAAACGTAAAGAGTGAGAGTGAGTTTGTCAAGCAGAGCTCTGTGACTGATCAATATACTACTGTTTTCACAGTCTGTCAGTCCAAAGATTGATAATGTGGAGCCAGTGGATTTTTTCTTTGAGCTGGTACCAGAAGATTTCTTCCACCACATAACTAAGAATACTAACTGCTAAGCCACTCAGGCATGGTCAGAGAAGAGATGAAAGAAAAATGCCTGTAGCAGTAAACATAACTATAATTCTGTGCCATCCATTGAGGATTTTTGGAGTGAAAATAACAAATTAGATTTTTCCTTTCATTTTCTAGACATGTTTTCCTTTTTTTTTTTGAATTACTGAACTGTGTGCTAAGTCATTTATGCTATCTGAATCATTCCTTGATTCTTAAATGTTTTTTAATAATTCTAATCAGGTAGATGTGTTTTGTGCATAGTAATTTTCCTGAACGGGAAAGGGTTAAACAGTATTTGTTCATTTCATAAAAGATTTCCTAAACAAAAATAATCATAATTTGAATTTTCATTCTTTCATTAGAGTAAAAGTGTTAAAGAAAATTTTTGCTTAGAGGTGAGTTTTGTGAAAAGTCAAAATGTGTCTTGTTTTATATGGAAGTTCAGAAACAAAAGTAGATAACTTGAAATAGTAATGTGCGCAATATATTTAACAAATTGATTACAAGTGATTAAGTTCTAATTATGTACTGATAGCTTAACAACTGATAATTGCATGAAGTAGATTTTTCAAAAACAAAAATAAGTAATTTGCTTACATTTTCTGCAGTAGCTTTAAAATGTTTACATTTGTCTTTAGGAACCCTATAAGTATTGTTTTGATAACTTAAGAAGAAATTTTTCAGAATATTTATACCATTATTCTGGAAAAATTGTTAATAGTACAAATTTATTGTTTTAATCTTTTTAGCATACAGATTTGTTATAGTCTCAAAATATTTACACTGTTAAAGCATACCTATATATCATATTTTATATCTATTTCAGGTGTGTTGAAAATTCTAACCGATCTCATTCCTTCGCACTCTATTTGTTAGAACCAAACTTTTGTGAATACGTGATGGGGGTAAGTAAAAAAAAAAAAAAAAAATATTAAACTTCTGAAAATCTTAAAGATTATATAATTTATTTTAAAATTAAATATCCCTTGGTAATTACAATATTTTAAGATAAAATTTGAATATGACTGATTTTAAAAGCACTTATTTAGTTGAATGTAAATATTGTGAAAAGCCCATTAAACTGAGTTTATGACTACTTCATAAGTTTAATATACTATTGTATTATTATTTCAGGTTGAATCTCCAATGTTTTGCTCATTATTAGATAAAGCAGATGAAAATGGGATATTTTAAGAGCCATTGTGGCCAGTCCGAGAATCCAGCATTTTTTATGATTTGTTGTACAGTATTTTGTGATATTAAATATTTTTACAATGCCATTTGGTCTTGTGATAAATTTGCATTTGTTGACAATGAGGTTTTAATATCATATCATATACGCAGTGTCATTTGTACAAACTCTAAATTGTGTTTGCCAATTAAAAGGATTAAAGAGTTTAATTCACTATTAACAATATTAAAGTATTTTCTTTTGTCTTACACTTTAGAAATTTGAGAATGGTAAAGCACAAGCAAAATAATAATTCTTAAGCTTTTCAAAAAATATAATGTTTAAAAACCTGAAAGTGAAGAACAGAAACACCGAAAAATACTTTCTGAATATAGTTTAAACTGATTTTTCTTTGTAAAATTATTGCCTGTGTGTTACTTCTCAATGAAGCTATTAGTAAATTGGGAGAAGCTTTAAAAAAAAGGTGAAGATACAATTAATTACACAATTCCTCTGGAATACTTCACACCTCATTGTAATACTGCTGCATGCAATAATAAAGGAAGGTTTCTCATTTACATAAATATTTAATGGTACTGCTCATAAATCCATAGTAGTACAAGCTGATATTACAGTAGTATTTCTTTTTAAACTGTTAAGAAACAATGTTACTCAAAAAAAAAACGGAGGAAATTTCTTTTTAAAATCTGTATGTACTAGTTTAAAATGTTTTAACAAGCCACTTTTGTCATTTTTTTTTTAAAAATTTATTCTAGACTGTTACTGAATTATTTTTCAGATGTTCTCTCTCACATTTTAATAATTTTTTTGAGTTGCTATTTTAATATTCTTACTGTCTGAAATGTTCAGTGCTTAAAAGTTTTTAATGCTGGCAATAACTTAACAGAATTACTGTATTTTAAAACTTTTCAATTTTTAAAACTAATTACAGAAATAAATGACATTATAGTGAACTGTATAACCCATTTTCTCAAAATATGAACAATTTTGGTTGGAAGTATAGTGAATATTTTTATGGAAAGAGTTTACTAACTAAAACAGCAATGAAATACACTAATATATGATTTTAGTTTGTAAGTTTTAACTATAGTGACACTTGTTGCATTTTGGAAAAGTTTTAAAATTCTAATCTCTCTCTCTTTTTTTTTTTAACCTAAGAACCATCACTGCCAATTGAATATTGATTTTTATACCTGTGTTTTCTTTAATTTTAAGGCAGCTTTATTGTCATGTCCACTGAATAATATTTAAAATCTAAGATTTTAAAGCTGAGGTATTAGATGCATCATTTTTTTTACAGAAAAATGAAATGATTCATGTAAAAGCTTTTATTTGTAATTTTTCTTTTAATGCATAGATGAATGCAGGACTGAACATTTGAAAGTGTTGTAAATTTTTTCCTTGTTCAAAAAGTACAGCTCCTACTTAAGAGTTCAATGAATATTACATTTTTGTGAACTATAAGAATTTAGTTTAAAGTTATGATAATTATTGATTAACTTGCTGATTGATATTTATTTTTATATCTATAATAGATTTTATTATTACTACTACTATTAATTAAATGTTAAATGTTGTATTTGTCAAAAATATATTCTGCTCTAGAATTACTTTTGTGCTCATTAGTTGGTTGATATCAAAGAAAGAAATTTTCTTTTCCTTATATAATCCCATTTCATCAATTATATATATATAAGGTGGGTATTTTGACGTAGAATTCAGGAGATCAGGGCTCTGCAACATACACAATCTGCTTACCAATATTGCCTCCATTCATCATTGACACAAAAGCCCATCCTGCTTTGTCTAAACCTTTAGCCACTGTTTCATGAACCTAAAACAGAGATTGTTTAAAATGCCAAACTTTCAGCTTCTGCCATTTGGAAATTTTATTTTAATGATTAGCTCACTGCTTTTCATAATGTTCTGCCTTCTTGTAATATTTTATAAATATCTCTTAAAGGAACCATTTTCGTTCATCACAACAAAGAATTACAAAAGTGGACAACTGTCTTACAAATATTAAATGGACTGATTTTTTTACATTCATGATTCATCCATATCAGGGATATAAACTTTTGAGCAGCAACTGTCTACACATCAACAACCAACGCAATGCATACACAAATTAAAATAATATCTCCAGGAACACAGAATTCTAAATGAGCAGAAACTATAAATATAGCTTTAGTTATCACAGTTGTTTTCTTATCCCATACTAAATTCAATTTGAGATAGATATTAATGGTAATTCTATATTTGAGAAATAAAGTTAAAAATTAATTTCTCACCTTTAGCTTTCCTTCGGTCAACCATTTTGCCAAAACCTGGATACTTTCAGCAAATTTTTCTTTATAATTCAGCACAAGAAACCTTTCCCTGTAAATTAAGAGGAGGAAAATATTGTGTAATTAAATCTTAAAAGAAATTGCACACACACATACAATAAAAAATTGTTAATCCACCAAGCAAAAATTTTTAAAATTCCATTAAAACAACAGTACTTCAGGTATTTTTAGTTAACTACTATCAAAAGTAAGATTTACTAATATCATTCATTAAAAACATCATCACTTTTTAATATTTTGTATATTTGTCTTTTGCTTTCAAGACTTTGAATTCAACTGGACACTGATTCCATTAAATATTAATTATTTCTAGCCTACTGTCATGCCAGCAGCATTCTTAAGTGATTTTCCACAAATCAAGATTTGTAGCTTGTTTTTTTCACTCTAACATGTCTCTGAAATTATTCTCATTTGGATGGAAACCGGGGAGGCCAAACCATAACTTTAGGCATGTTTTGATGTCACTTCAGTAATAATTTTTTGCATAGCTTGGCCATGCTGAAATACAAAAATGCAGGAAATTAAGTGAATTCTACTCAGAATTACTTGAGGTTGTGGCATGTGATTCTCTGTATTTTTGCAATCTTCTCTATACCATGGACACTTAAACAACCCAAAATCATGAGACTCTACCATGGTGATGTGCTTGATATTGGATTTAGCTTGTTGCCTATTAACTGCCTCTCATGATGGTTAAACAATTTGAATTTCTTGTTTCATATGAAAAAAAATTTTTTTAAATCCTCCACATTACAGGAAGACCCCGAGTTACATAATACGCAACTTACATAAACAATTCCCATAGACCCAAAATTTACGTTACGTTAGCAGAGCGCTGCTGCTGTTGCTATGCGGTCGTTTCCGCAACTTACGCAGAGTTTCTGTGATGCTATTACGTGATCTCCCTCTCTCTCTCTCTTTTGTGGTGAGGCTGCTAGTGGCGATGTTAATGCAACTGAAAAGTATCCCAATGTGTTGAAAGAAATAATTGAAAAAGGTGGTTATACGCCGCAACAAGTGTTCAATGTTGATGAAACGGGGTTATTTTGGGAAAAAAGGCCTAACCGCACGTACATTTCAGTGGAAGAGGAAACAATGCCAGGGTTCAAAGCAGCGAAGAACAGACTAACGCTTTTATTTGGGGCAAATGCAGCTGGTGACTTTAGGCTTAAACCGTTGCTTGTTTATCATTCCGAGAACCCACGTGAATTAAAAGGGATCAGTAAGGCAACACTTCCTGTTTATTATCGTTCAAATCCAAAAACATGGATTTTTTTGTAATATGTATACTGTATATTTACACATGTATGCTAGGCGATTCCAACTTACGTAAAACTTGATTTCGGGGTCTTCGTGTATTATCTTTGTAAATATTTCCCAAATTAGGTACTTTGCTGTATTTTGCAGAGCAATTATTTTCATTCAAGACTCTCCCCTATCCTCCTCTTGATGGTAGATTTTGCTTATTTCTCTAACTTTGGAGAATCTTAACAGATTTATTCCTGTTTCACACTGATGAAAACCACATTTATTGCTCTTTGACTTCCTACTTTGTCCTTGTGCATTCTTATAACCATGACTTAATGTGCCTCTTCAAAGTATATTGCACTGCTCATACTTTGGAAACTTTTAATTTTGCAACTGCCATGTCAATGATACTTTTGCTCAATTAATGAATGAATCTGGGCCTTTGTCAGACAGTTATCAAACCATTTTGTATAGTGACTGAAATGTAAATAGACATTCAAAGCCTACAAATTATACAGATATAAAACCTACTAAGATGTTGAATAATGGCAACAGTTCTAACAACTGGTGGTACACTAAGTAAATTAGAACATTAAAATATATGTAGCATAAATATGCGTGTTACCCTCTTGATTTTATCTGGGACGGATTATGTGAACCTTATGTTTGTTTTGTTGATTTTTAAAAGATTTCATTAGCTTTTGATACTTATCAGATCAAAATAACTAAAATTTAGTAAAGATTTTCAAATTTTGCATGGTGGATTGTCAATTCTGAACTATATTGTAACCAATAACTAATTATCCATTTTAAAAATTATGGTATTTTTCCAATACAAAACCTGTGCTTAGCTTATACAAAAAGAGTTTTCTTTTGAATCTCTTTAGTTAATCATTTCTCAGTCAAGTCAGCTGAAAATAGCTATAAATAGCACACACAAGGATGCTGGTCCACATTATCACTTCGTTTTACTAGTGAAACTACTAGCATGAACCATGTGCATTACTTAATTTGTTTATTTACTGAAATCCAACAGTGAGCCCTTTCTTCTAGTGATGTGGAGGTCTATTTTGCATACCCCAGATCTGTCATCATTTATCTGGGAGACATCAATGAATGTATCAAAGGTGGAGAGTAACAACAACAGTGAGGAGAGCAAGGTCAAGTAGAGTTCAGCCATCTGTGGCCAATCAATATGCTGGCGTTCTTGTAATTGGCTCAAACATTGATTACCTGAGGCCAGTTTATTTATTCCACCACATGGCTGAGATGACAACCTGCTATGCCACACAGACCTAGAGGAAGGTAGGCAGAGCTGACAACACCTGGCTGGACACCATCAGGGAGATGAAAGCTTTTGTGACAGTAAACATGACTATGGATCCATTCTGTGCTGACCTTTGAGGATTTTTGGTTAGAACAGATTTAGTGTTGCAAGGGTGTCAAAAGTAATGACTGACAAAATTCAAGAAATGAATCAGTATTGGCACATGTCTTTGATGACCAGGGACCACCTTTTCAAAGTCAGGCCTCTCTTTGACATGGCCACCAGGAACTTTCAGATCAATTACCATCCACCCAAGGAGATCTGCATCAGTGAGGCTATAATATAGCTTTTAAGGGCAAGTGGCCCATGAAGCAGGACCTCATCATCAAACCAATTGTGGGGTCTGAAAGTGTTGGCAGTGGTTAACACACAGAATGGTTACATGCTGAACTTCAGCATTTACACGATGAAGTCCAAGCCTCAACCACAACAGATGTTAGGTGCATATGTGTGTAAATCCTTTCAGAACACCTGCAAGGGAAAGAACACCACCACTATTTTGACAATTACAACTACTACAGCTCCCCATATTTGTTGGAAAGGTTGAAGAGGTTCCATGCCTGCTCTGCCATTCACAGCTGCATCAAGGGTACAGCAAGATGTGCCAAAATAGTGGTGGTCTGCCATCAAGTGGGATGTCACTGCTGAGTACCAACTGAAGCCCTTAGGAAGTCACCAACCAAAGGCAATGCAAATTTACTGCTACAGCAATCGAAGTCCACTGTCTATGAAAATGTACAACCAATACCTGGGCATGGTGAACCTTGCAGATTAGCATAGGTTATTTTATCCTCTGGAGAGGAAAGGTATAAAGTATTGGAAGTACTTGACATGGTTTGTGCTCAACACCGGTTGCCAATTTTTTCATACTGTACTCTGAATCACCTGAAGGCCAGAATCAGATCCAAGGAGCCACAAAGACTTCCATTTAGAGTTTGAGGGATGGTTTCTGCTCCAGGAAATAGAAATCAATCAAGAGGAGTGACAACCAAGAACACTACATTTTGGCAAAGATAGAGGGGATGAAAAAAGACCTTGTGCTGTGCTCCAAATTGAATTTTCTGGACTCCTTTGTGCTATTTGAATCAGTTAATGATGACTTAATATTTTTAAATCATTTTAATTTCATAGGTACATTTTGATCAGCTGTCCTAGAAATGACCAGAACATTTGTGCATGTAAAGTATTGCAGTTTCTGAAAGGGAGAAAGTTAGTATTATTATTAAAATGTCCAAATTTAAAATACTGTACCTTGTGATATTTTTTTCCTGGAGTGCCTTCATAGTCTCTGGAGGAAGGGGTGGAGGGTAGGGAACATCAGAGTTATATTGTGATATCTGGCCACAAAGGATTACATGGGAATTTAAATTCATCTAAATAAAAAACAAAACAACCATGTTTAATTTATATTAAGATACATATAGAATTCTTTTAGTTGAGAAGAAAGGAAGAAAGAACAGCAATTGAGTATATGATGGTCTGTTTATAATAATTTACATTTAGATACAAATATATTTTTAAAAAAATAAAGTACATGTGTAATGTAGTATACTTACTTGCTTGATTACAACATCACTGATTTCCCCACCAACATTATCAAAGTACACATCAATTCCTTCAGGGCAAACCTTTTTAATCTGCTCAGATAATTCCTTATTCTTATAGTTGACAGCATGGCTAAAACCAAGACTCTTAATGAAATCACATTTTTCATCTGATCCACATATTCCAATAACTTTGATGCATCCAGTAATTTTTGCTATCTGAAAAAAAAACAACATAACAGATCATTTTTAAAAATTATTTTTGCATTCCAAAAAGATGTTTTCTAGTGGTTACTGGCTCTGTTACTAAATATTGTATATTATCACCATTCCATCAAGTCATTAAAATCATGGAGGAAAAAACCTATGTCATACTAAATAGAACAGTTAACCTCAACTAAGTATTTTTATAAAATAGGAAAATTACTTAAAAAGCATTAAAAAAATCTATCAAATATTAGTTGGAAAGAATTATGTATACAGTATTTATATTATACAGCAGAAGGTCCTAATACAAATGCAACAGTGGAATCCATATTTATTTATTTAAGGTGAGAGTTTACTAGAGAATTTCAGAAATTTTCTAACTGCTTTTTTTAAAGTAATGAGAAGTGTTAATAAGATAATTTTGAAAAATGAAAGTGATTCATGATTGCTGTGGTTTAAACTAATATGACTGCAGTAATCAAAATCAGTTGGTACCTAGTGCATACCTGTCCAGCCAATGACCCACAAGCTCCAGCAGCAGCACTAACAAAACAAGTCTGATTGCCTTCCCTCTTTATATGTCCTTTTTCTGTTATGCCAAGGTAAGCTGTGAGACCTGTTAATCCTAAAGGTCCAAGAACCAGAGACGGTTGATCTCCTACTAATGATTTATCAACCTTAAACAAACATTTAATTTTTTTAGATGAATTCACCTGACAGTAAATTATGCATTATGTGGAAATATATATATAGAACAGTTTGGAAGTCCTTATATACTGGTGTATGACATAACCATCTTTTTTATAATGCAAACTATAAACTTTGATTCTGATTTTCATAAATGCATTCAGATAATGGGCAATAAATTATACTTTGCTGATAAAGGAAAGTCCATTGATAAAAAGAGCATCTTACTTTATATAACTGATCACTTTCTAAGGAGTTCATAATAAAGAAGAGGGTCCATGGCCAGTCCATATTGTATACCAGGTCTCCTGACTGGAACTGATCACACCTACTTTCCAGAACCACACCAATGCCACCAAGACCTCGTATTGTCTCCCCAATTTGCCATGGGCTCATGTATTTTACGCCCGTATCTTCATTCATACAACACCTCTTATTAAAAAAAAGTTATAACAATATATATTAATTCAAGTGGTTAAGTAGAAAATAAAAACACTTAATGACAGAAAAAAACAAAATCTTCAAATTGAAAATTACTTTGGTAATTAAAATGAGAAAAAAGAAAACAAACATATGATTAGAAATTGAAACAGTATTTGCTGTACATAAATGTTTTGTCTTAATACCATTTGTTGTCAAGAATAGCCAGATTGCTAATACAAGCAGCTATTTTCACTTTTATTCTACAAATAGCATTATTTTTTATTTGATTTAAATTTCTGGGATGAAATTTTCAACATTTATTTTTGTTTTCCAAACATGGAGATAGATGTTTCTGCCAATTACAGAGACATCTAATTCAGTTGAAATTAATATCTTTAAATGGAAATAAATATTAAAACAGCTATGTGTGTGTTTTTTGTGTGTGTATATATATATATATATACAATGTATATATGTGTTAAAAATAAATCAAACCTAATATTAGTACCAAGGGTTTTGCTGTTGATTCATGTTGAGTTTGTAATCCAAAAGCAGCATGCCCACTTTTAATTAAACTTAATGGCTGCTGATTAGTTTGAAAATTTTTTCCCATTTAAAAAGGTACTGTTAGCGTAGAACATCAATCTAAAAGTTCATGAGTACAGTTACAAATCTATCATACTTTCCTTCATTGAAGAGTAAAAATCTTTCTTTTCTCCCAAACTCAATTACAAAATTTATTCCAAAATTCTAAACCAGCAGAGAGAGAGAGTGTGTGTGTGTGTGTGCAATAACTTTAAAATGAAAAAATATTAAATAAATTACCCACATTTAAATCACCTCACTCTTTTCTGTGATCTTGGAAAACAAATTTATTTTAGCAAACCTGTCCTAGTTTTGGAGTTTAAGGACATTTCACAGAAGTGAGCTAGAGAGAGAAGTTGTTGGGTATTATAGCCTTGGTGACCAAGCAAGGAGGCTCTTGAACAGTAGTCAAGATGCAAGACTCGTATGATTCCAAACTAAAACATAAAGTGGTACTGAAGTATTTATTGATTATATTTTTATTTAACCTATTCATCTCAAATGTTTAAGTAGAATCTGCTAGGCAATCTACAAATTTGACAGCATATACTGATAAACATTTTTAAAATTCTCAGTTATAAACATATGTTATACTTTTAAATTATACAGTAATGTAAACATTAACATGAATTATGTATAAAACCTAAAGTAGTAATTTCCTAAAGTTGTGAACAACAGACAGAAGTCTAAAAATTTAAAAACAAACAGTAATTCTCACTAAAGTAAAATTTAATGGCTTACTGTAGAGATGACATGAAATGACTAAATACAAACCAAATATGCTAATTATTTGGTTCAGTTAATGCTAGTTTTGACAGCAGATTGTACATATATATAAAATTATCATTATCAGTAAAAACAATTTACAGTACAGGGAATATACGCGTATTTATTACTTACCAAAGCTGGATCTACTGACAGATAACAGGTTTTTAACAAGATCTCACCCGCTTGCAAATCCTTTGATGTTGGACAAGAACACATTTCAAATTTGAAGTTACTTTCTTTTGGCTCTCCAGACACACCTGATTATGAATTAAATGATTAAACATTATATTATTATTATTATTATTATTATTATTATTATTATTATTATTATTATTACTATTACTATTATTACTACTAAGGAAAATGTAAAGCAACCAAAGAGATGGAGAGAGAGAAAAAAAAAAAAAAAAAAAGATTTTTTAAAAATATTTTCACATGTGCTGCTGTTGATAATCAATATTTTTTTTAATAAAGCAAAAATTCCTAAATCAGACCAAAGGCGTAACATTAGTCCATTATAAATAATAACAGGATCTTCACTCTCTTCCCCCCCCCCCTGGAGAGTTATCGGCCCTGAATAACTCGAGCTCTCTTTTAAAATGGTTTTTCTCAGAAACCTATACAAATTAATAAACTATATAAAGAGAAAAATTATATATATATATTTATTTATTTATTTATTTATTTATATTGTTCCAAACACATAATTTTCCGCCTGATCAAGTTCTGGCTACGGATACTATCTACTTTTATCCCTGACCTGCAGTATTAATTTACTCAGTCGTGGGATGTTCACTACTGGGACAGCAAGCGTTGACCCCCAAGCCAAACTCCAGCTTAGGCTTAGTTAGTAGCAGTAACTTTTAAGCTCTTTGGATAACAAACCTGGTCTTTTGTCTAAAATTACTCTGGAATTTTCCATTTCCATGGCAGCCAAGCAAACGATCATCTGCCACAGTTTTGTTGTTGTTGTTTTTTTTTTGGAAACCGAGAAGTTTTGTTCGGCGTTGTTTGGGAAGTTTTGATTGGTGGAACCGTCTCGACGTTAGTTAACCCCGTTGTTTGGGAAGTTTTGATTGGTGGAACCGTCTCGACGTTAGTTAACCCGTTGTTTGGGAAGTTTTGATTGGTGGAACCGTCTCGACGTTAGTTAAGGAACCTTCTCGACGTTAGTTAGCCCGTTTTGTCTTGTCTTTTCCTTATTTGCTGATTTACCTATAGCTTTGTCGATATTTTTTTTATCAAAAAAGGAGAGAAAAGAAGTAGCGACGATTTTCCCGATGAACTGGAAATATTCCTTTTTTCCCCTGGTTTTGAAAGTGTTGGTTATTCTCTCTCTCTCTCTGTGTGTGCAGTTATCGACGCCATAGCGACGACGAGGAGTCACGTGCCGGTGACGTATCCATCGAATTGCTGATGATGGCTTGAATTAAGATCTCTCCGAGGTATATTTAACTGTTAATTTTGTTTCCAACCTGAGAGATGGGGATTTTGTAAAGTTCAATAAAGAGTGGTTCATTTTGGAAGAATTTAGCCAGACAGCTGTCGTATACGTCTGGTGGGTTCGCAAATATTTAATAAGTGATTAGCAGCCAGTTAATCGATATCAAAATGGCCAGCGTATGGATAATCTTTTTATTGTGTGTGCATTTTACAGTATTACAATAATGATTCTATATACGCTCTGGAAGCGACTTTAATATTAACGAGAGTGGTTCTTCCTCTGCATTGCGAATGTGTGTCCATTAAACAAGATAAATATTTGCTTCAACGACTTTTTTTTTATTATTAACCGGCCCAAAATTCAAATGCGGAGGTCTAAGGTTATACATTTTATAATGAACTTTTGCTTTCTGCTCTTTTTCTATAGGATTTGTTTGACTTCGTCAGAGGATGAAAGAAAATGATAAAGATAACTATTCGAACTGACATTTATAATGGCATTCGTATACTTATTCGGTTGGAAGAAGAAAAGAAGTCATCTGTCTAAATAAGTAAGAACAATAGCAGGGTAAAAATGTTTGTTTTTTATCCTAACAAAATATGAATGTTTGGAATTAATTATAATTTCAGTCAAATGAAAAGATTCTGATAAAATTAATTTGGCTTCCGGTAAGACTAAGTTACAGTAAGGTATTGGTTAAAAGTCTGAACACTGCGAAATGGTAAAGATTTTGTTTAGAAGTAAATAAATAAATGGGGGATAAGACTTAAATGACAAAATAGATACTATAAACTTATATTAGAAGATTTTTTAAGGTGCCTGTATTAATAACTTTGAAGGAGTTACAAAGACACTGGCCAAAATTATGGTTGTTGGTCTTAAAGGAGTTAATGATGACCATTAGTTGCGTGTCTTGTAGATAACAGCTAGTATCGTTATTTTTGTTTTTGTTTTTTTCACAAAATTTTATTGACACCAACGATCCAAAAACAAAAAAAATAACCATTCGATTTTCTAGGTGAATACAAGAGTAAATAACAGCGAAAGTAGAACAAACAAAAAAAAAAAAACTCCGAGAATTAATCGGTTACTTGTCTTTAGCGCGAGATTCGCGAGTTGGTTCTAGCGCTGTTAGTTCGTGTGTGTGTGTGTGTGGGGGGGGGGGGTGATTTAGGCCAGTAAATTGCGAACAGTTGCTTAAAATATCGCGGGGAAGGGGCAGAAATCTGGGTCAGGGTGAAACCAAAGGGGAAATGTGGGGTAATCACAGTACCATCAACTATGGACGCTCGGAAAGTCAGTGCTTTCTTTCTGTAAAGCGTCTTTTGAACAGGGCGACAATAAGAAAAACAATTTAAATATTACAAATTAATTTTAGTTTTATGCACTCTGATAACTATAATATAATTATTTCATTGTTTTAAATGTAAATATATTAGAAATATATTTCCTGATAAAATGTGGATAATTTGTTTTAATGGCAAGTTTTAATACACTTTGCCCGTCGTTTAATGGAGACGAATGGCTTATCATTTAACTCTGCTGGCTTCCCATAAGATAAATCGGTTGTAAGGGGACAGAAACAGGTAAAACTCTCCATTATGTAATTTCTAATTTCATTTTGCAAAATATTTGTTTATCAAATTTCGAACATTTTGCTCAAACGAAACTGTCGTTTGCCATCAACCGAACTTCATGGCGTACTGTGTGTGTGTGTGTGTGTGTGTGTGTGTGTGTGTGTATGTGTGTATATAACAGCTGTGGACGACAAATAATTACCATCGACCGGTTTGGGAAGCGGCTCGGCCGGCTGATAAACTATGGAAGATGGATTGCAAGCACCTCATCGCTCTACTCATATTCATAGTTATCTACCTGTGCTTGGGGGCTACTATCTTTTATTTCATAGAAGCAGAAGCCGAAAGCGATAGATACGAAAAACTACGAGCCTATCTGCACCAGTTTGTCGGTATGTAGTGTGTGTGTGTGCGTGTGTGTGTGTGTGTCTGTCTGTCAGACTGCACGCAAAAAAAGTTTGGGAAAAGAAATTCATCATATATATATATATATAATATCATATTCGTATATTTGTTTGTTGTTTTTATTTGCTATTTTATTATTTTAAAATAGAATATAGAAAGGGTTTGTTGAATGGGCGCGTCCACGCGCTGTCAGCCGGCCTAATGTGGCCTGTCTTTGACGTCACAGAGACCCGCCGTTTTCCTCTCAGGGGCTCAACCCTCCTTTATGAGGAATACTGTCGCAGCTCTGCAGAGATTAGTCCGCTATGGACACCGCGCTGCTACCCGTGATACTACTGATGTAAATGAAAATTAGGTATATTAAATCACGGGTTTTCCCGAATAGTGACTTTCTTGTAATTAATAAAGACCCTTGTATATTACAATCAACGACAGCTAACCGCCTGTTTTTGGGGCTCCATATTTATATAAATTCAAACTTTACCCACGTGCGCCTTGTTGCGATGTGGACGGCCTTGTATATAGATAATACATTAATTCCTCATAATCGACAATTAATATTAAGAATTATTCTCCTCACCCACAGCTCTGTTATTAAAAAAATTCTTTAATGTATATAGTACCTGTTGCCATAAATCTGCTCTCTAAGGTGTATGAGTTGGTTATAATATGATGCTAAGTAAAACGGTTGCTTTTATCCGTTAATGTGTATTTATTTACATATAATAATTAAAAGCGAACTAAAAATCTTATCTTCAAACTACCGGTGAAAAATTTTCTACCTTACGCATTATTTGCTGAAGAAGAAAAAAAAAATTAAGTAAGCAAACAACAACACCAAACTTTCCAGGCCCTGATAGTCAGTGCGCTGGACACTTTAATTGGAACCCAGACCCGTAGCCACCGGAGGGGGGGGGGGGCTATGGGGTGGCTAAGCCCCTCTAAAATATCGGACCCAAATATCTGAAAACTAATATAACAGAATTCTCATTGAGAATCTCACTGAGACGGCGAAAAATAGCATCGCGACGAGTCATTAGTGGATGAAAAATGTCACATGAAGTTCAGTTTACTTCGTATAAATTATGCAATGAATGTTGTCACGTGCTTAATGTGATCAAGTGTGAAATCTGACGTAGAAGGTAATAAGAAATTGTTATTCTTAATTAAGAATATTAGTGTTTTATAATTACTATTATCTTAGATACAGTGGAGCCCGCTTAACCCGACATGCCGGAGACCAATCTTTTCTTGTCGACTTAAGCAAACTTCCCCAGAAAATACAGTACGTACTATGCGGGTTTACCATAGGTCCCGGCCACTTTGAAATGCTGTCCCGGTTTTTTGAAAATCTGGGAAAAAAAATTTTTTTTTTCATGATTTTTATTCTGGTTTGACAGCAAAGGCGCAAGGCAGTGATACTAGTTAGTCTTTAACTAACGCTTTATGAAACCCTTTTACCGTTTGTAAGAGGGAGGGAGCCCTGTGGCTTTTCCGACCTCGCCAAAAAATCGGGGCTCTGCTCTCGGGCCGGTTCAAGTTCCCGCCTTGACCATTATCCCTATTGTTCTATGTGTCCGCTTTATTCTGTACTTTAGCCGATGAAACAATACATAAAAGTCGATATGCCGAAACAAAAGGTTAGTTTTTCTGTCATGAGTCGTCGCATTTTTTGTGAATGAGGTAGCAGACAAGGCTCCACTGGAATTGAGCTTCTCTCCACTGTGATTAGATTTGCCAGCAAACACGGACTGCCGACAGAAACACTTCTCGGACTCTACGAATTGGAGAGGTTTGACGCAGAAT
Source organism: Nautilus pompilius (assembly GCA_018389105.1). Lineage (NCBI taxonomy): Eukaryota > Metazoa > Mollusca > Cephalopoda > Nautilida > Nautilidae > Nautilus > Nautilus pompilius. The sequence continues at coordinate 543,776 of JACATO010002141.1, forward strand.
ACATTGCTGGAGAGGTTCTCAGGGCATTGAAAGACCTTGACCTGAAACTGTTGTTGGCGCAGTGCCATGATGGTGCGTCTGTCATGTCGGGGAAACACTCAGGGGTGCAACGGAGAATTGTTGATAGAGTTCAGAGAGATGTCCCGTATATTCACTGCTTCAACCATCAACTTCACCTTGTTGTTGTTCACCTGTGTCAGAAAGTAGCTATTGTGCAAGAGTTCTTAGACGGGTGCCAGTTATTGAACGACTTCTTCGCTAGACCCAAAGTTCGCGCCGTGTACAACAAATCAAGTGCAACGGCATTGGTCCGTTTGATGGAGCATCACTGGAGTGGACACTTAAAGACGACGAACGTCGTAGTCGAGAACTACGAAGATGTCATCGCAACGCTGGATTCCTTCGCCACAAGTGCTTTCCCGGATCTGTCGGTGACTGCAATTGGATTGAAAAAGACCATATACCAAGCGCGTTTTGTATTCACAGGTCTTGTCATGCACGAAGTTCTTGGTACATTGAAGCCGGCCGACAAAACGCTGCAATTCAAAGCGTGCTCTGTTGTCAACGAGACTATCCAGATTGTGCACAAAATGAGAACCGAGGCGAAGTGTTCAGAACGATGCGTCACCTTCACAGCAACCAAAACGAGTTCGGAAAACTCCTAGCAGTCTGGACTCGTTCGTTGTGACCGCTCTCACTGGACGAGAGCAGCCACTCATTTCTATATATTTTTAAATACTGGACTCGCTCACAGAGTGCAACACCAAGTTGGTTGTGTCCATCTGCGCGTTGCTGCCGTACCGTCTAGACCCAGTCTGCGACTTGGTCAGCAAGACGGGGGCAACTTTCGGTCGATCGTTTCTTCGTCACGAGGTTGAGAATGTCCGGAACATGGTTGGGAAGAAGCTGCCGTCTACATGTCAGGAGAATCGAAGCAACATCGACAAGTTTCTGGGATGGTTCCGTGGAATGGAGTTCAAAGCACCATTTCCGAATCCCCATACCATTTTCTGCGCAGCTTTGACGATTGGTGCATCGTCTGCTACCTGTGAGGCCGCATTCTCCACTGTGACGCGACTGTTAACACCGTACAGGAGATGCATGAGTCACAATCGCAAATGTGGACTTGCTTTTCCTAGGATTTGAGGACAAAACCGCTGCAATGTCAGCGACCGAGTTTATGCAGAGGTTCAGACCGACAAATCGACGCCTGTCGGTATGAATCAAGTGACAACTGCTCCACTGCTGTTCCAAATTCCCTAAATTATTCATATAAAAGCTACCTGTTTCAATTTAAAAATTATCTGTATTATCTGTATCTATATAAGTATTGCATGAATGATTCAATTAATTTACGTTTTTTATTTGTCTGTGTGTTTAAAAATAAGAGAAGAATGTTATAACGTTTCATTCGTTTTTATTTAAAAAACTTAGATTGAATTAGTTTTTCAATATAATGACGAAATATTGAGTTTTATTCACCTGTTTGTGAATACCTGCATTTTGTTTTGCACTCATGCAATTGTGAATGTTGATGTTGTATACGTATTGATCGTGTGAGTCATAATGATTTATTATTATTACCTTGGAAATTGACGGAAAAAAGAATTTTTGATAGTTATGTTTGAAAATTTTTTATATATCATTTCAGTACTCTTCATAGAAACTGAATAGGAATTTACCTTTGCATCAGGCCACGGCTATAACCCGGGCTGTTGTCTAATAGCAAGGGCAATCCTTTATATTTTTGGGATTGTCCACAACATCGCAGTCAAAACAGAATATATCATGTACTAGAAGGAATATTAAAAATTTTAATGTTTAAAAATCAATGAAAAATCTGTATACAACTTAGAAATTTTAAATTTATTAATTTAGTCAATTGTATTTTTGTATTTATGTATTTGCATTCTATTCTATATACTGCTCCTTTTGCTCTGTTTGGAAAGAGCGGAAATAGTTCAGCCCCTTCTATAGTGAAGGGAGCCCCCCCTCAAGTTTTAAGCTTTGGCTACGGGCCTGTTGGAACCTCACCAATATTCATCACTCAAAAAAAGCACTAGACAAAATCTTGCTTACACCGAGTCACACAAAATATTATGTAATCTTTTCAGTAAATACCATCAGAGTTCGATAACCTCTACATTCTCCATAAACAGGCTTGCCCTCTATTAACCTGTGTGGAGGAATACGCATTTATTTTATTTCAGCGTATTCAGAAACCATCAGCAAACAAACAGAAATTTCCGACTCCTAGCGGATTGATGTGACATCTGGATGCAGAAATTGTCAAAGTTTACCAAGAATTCTTCTCTTATAATAGTAAAAAAAAAAATTGCAATTCAGATTGCCTAGAAGTACCCAGCATGCTGTGCGCACTGAATCAACTGTTCTCGGTTACACTCCTCTCCTTGATTGGAAAAGAGCACAAGAACGATAACTCATTCGGTTGATTTGCATACCTTTAGGTGTTCTGATATTGTTGCGGGGTTTTACGAACGCGTATTATTTTGAGAACATGGGAGATTGTTCCAGAATGTTCGAGAACGTTGACGATCCACGCATTTAAAAAAAAAAAAAACAAGGCCTAGCCTCTTTCTGAGCTGGAGCGTGAAAAATAAACACGGGGTTAAAGCGTGCATGGCTCCTTAACAAAAGCCTTGTTTTAGTTCCGAACTACGACTGCCGATCCCGTTCGAGGAAAACTTAGCCACGGCAGATGACAGTACGGACGCGATACCTACGGGCACTGTCGTTGCGGTGGTGAGTATTAAGTTGCCACCTCTTATTGGCCAACTGACCCGCGCGAATTAGGTTCACTCCAATCCAGTTGAGGTCCAGTTTCCTAACCAGAGGAGTTATGGCGCAGAGAACGAAGTTGGGGCTTGGTGCGCGGTCTGCCGACTGACCGAAAGCAAGAGATTTTATTAGGCGGACCGTGCAGGCCATCATTGCCCCCTCTCCAAAACGACCGCCAGTTTGAACAAATGCTGCATCTCGGACTCATTCCTCCACCGTCCAGCATTTTTTGGTCCACGCTCATCATCAAATTCCGGTCGAACCGGCCTCCATCACGCCGTTTGGCTTATTCGAGTACGCCGCGCGTGACGTTTTGACGGTTGATCTACCCGGTTACGCGTGACCGCGATTTCCGCCACGCTTATATTGGCGACTCCGTGATCGCTGGCTGCCTCAGCCGAGCGAGGAACGCAGTTATTTTACACGCTTGCCAGAATACGGGCATCCGCCGAAATGCGGGTTTGGCGCAGAGCAGCCGTCGCCTCCGAACTCTGCGACATTGTTTAAACCTGTCTTATAAAGTACCACGCCGAAAAGAAATTAACATGCTTTAACTCACTAACTGTTATCTGCATTGCAGCTAACCATTCGTGTCTTCATCACAGCCGCTTGTTGGAATTAGTGAATACAATTACTGGCGATGGTCCCCTGACGAGCGAAATTCTCCGAAACGAGAGCACCACAGCGACCTGGAATTTTAGTAGATCTTTCAGCTTCGCCATGACAGTTATAACCACCATTGGTGAGTTAGTTACGCTGTACTGCGTTTCTTCTCCGCTCTGATCACGTTGAATACTCCAACTTAAGTCAAAAGTATCTTTAATTTCTTTCTTGTTCCTTCTTCTTCAGAAAACCTGCTAAAACTATTTTTACGTCGTCTCTCTCCTCTCACCCTCTCTGTAATGACGTCACCTCTCTCTCTGTCTCTCTGTAATGACGTTATCTTTCTCACTATAATGACGTCATCTCTCTCATTGTAATGACATCACCTCTCTCTCTGTGATGACATCATCTCTCTCATTGTAATGACGTCACCCCTCTCTCTGTCTCTCTGTAATGACGTCATCTTTGTAATGACGTTATCTTTCTCACTATAATGACGTCACACTCTTTGTCTCTGTCTCTCTCTGTAATGACGTCACATCTCTCACTGTAATGACGTCACCTCTCTCTGTCTCTCTGTGATGACGTCATCTTTCTCACTGTAATGACGTCATCTCTGTAATGACGTCACCTCTCTCTGTCTCTCTGTGATGACGTCATCTTTCTCACTGTAATGACGTCACCTCTCTCTCTCATTGTAATGACGTCACCCCTCTCTCTGTCTCTCTGTAATGACGTCATCTTTGTAATGACGTTATCTTTCTCACTATAATGACGTCACACTCTTTGTCTCTGTAATGACGTTATCTTTCTCACTATAATGACGTCACCTCTCTCTCTCTCTCGAACCACCATCAACAACGAGGGGACTGGGAAAATCTTTGCTTATAATTTAAAAAAATTAATCATTCGGATCCCGGGGAAAACAACCAAACACAGCGCACATTCTGAATCTTGACCGCGATCCACAAAAAAAAAAATATCTTAATTAAATTTGCATAAAGCTTGCTTAAAATTTTTAAAAAATTAACAACGCGCAGCCCCTGATCATGGCCCAATGCATTAAAAACTAAAATGTCCGGTCTTTACCGAACCTTTACAAATGAAATCGAAAAAAGAAGCTGGTCCGTTTCTTTTACTATCCGAAATGTTTAGACATTTAAAAATTCAAAATCTTTCCAGATTTCAGATGCTACTGGGGGTCGAAATCTATAACATACAGTTTGATGCCATTGAAAAACCGTCCCTTTTACTGTATAACGCAATATATCAGTCATTATTTACATACATCAGGAATAACAGATCCCCAAAGTACACCGTTAAATGAAACTAAGTACTAAAGAAGAAAAAAGAAACAAGCAGAAAGTAATAACTGTGTGTGTAAAATAAATACTGTCATATAGCCGATCAAATAACCATGAAGCTTTCACACACACACACAAATCACGCGCGCACAGGTACATTTCCATTAACAGATCAACAGTTACGTCACGTTTTAGTTTTTGCTATCTGGGCTCGAAATCTAAAACATGGCAAACAATGCAGCCCGCCATTTATAAAGTAAACAGGGTTTGAGAGGGAATAAAATGTTTAATGTTGTTTTTTTTATTGATTATGCTTGTGTTTAATGATGATATTCTGATGTATTTCAAAATTACATTTACAGTAAAAGATACACTTTATGTCAAAGCCAGTAAAGGATCATAGATATCCCTTAACATGCAGATATTAATTCACTCCATTACTTTTGTAATTAATTGCCTATATCATTATTTCAAAGGATTGTATAGTAATTTTAATCCTTTGATACGTTTCAGTGGTGTACATCATAGTTGTGTCGGGTACTATATGGCTTTTTATGCGTCATAGTTGTGCATAAAGTTGTTGGTTCTGACGTCATTAGTCTTCAACTCTCACTTCAGAAAAGTTTAGAACACATTACCGGTGTCGAATGTATCAACATAAGAAAATTTAACAGATTACGCATATTTGATAATTTGGAATAACTAACGTGTGTTGAAATTGTGTTAAATGTGTTTCCTTGAGTGTCGCATTTCTCTCTCCCTCACTATCCCAGTGTACTGAGTAAACAGACCCCCCCCCATCGTAGTGTGTCGTGTTACTGCGGATCTCACAGGAATACAGTCGCAGGAAAAGGAAGAGGCTTCTTGCTGCTGGGGAAGGTGGCAAAACGAGAGAAAACACTCTCTAAAAAGGACTTTCTTTTTCAATCTTTGTTTGCAAACCATCTAAAAACAACTCTTTCTCCCTTCTGAAATACGGTTCTTAGTTGAGTTTATCTATTTTCCATCTTTCTGAAAAGTTCAGGAATGGCTATTGCGATATAAAATGGGCATCTCTCTCTCAAAACTCATTTGGGGTTATCCTGCCAGAAGGACCGGACAGTGTTTCGTTCGTGAGAAAATTCTAACTGTCGGAGTTTTCGGAAAAGCGGGGTGTAGCTGGATGCGGGCAGGGGTTTAAACACTGAAGGCCGTGAGGCGAGGTTTACCCAGAAGCTCTGCGTCCGAGCGAATATCAGTATTCGAAACGTTTGGTACTAATTTTTTTTTTTAAAGAAGAACATGAAAAGAGAAGAGAACTCGTGCTGTCTAAGCAAACTGAATCTGTTCCGTGGAAAGAAAGAAAATGATTTAGATTTATGGCGTAATTAGATGTGCAAAATTAATTGGTTATTTCCTGTTCTGCACTAATAGCTTCTGCTCTACGTACATCAGTTATCGTGTTAGGTCATCCTCAGCTTTGTTGCCGTTTCTAATTCACATTATATTTTTCATCTACAGCTTACCCACTCCCTGGCCCTAATTTCAACATTAGGGGGGGGGGAGAGACACCAATTCTATCTACGATTGACGAACCTGAAGTAGGTTTTGAAACTTTTCCTTTAATTCCTGAAATAGGATCCATTCTAACCCGCGAATATGACATGGAGCCGACAGTCATCTAATTAGGTGATTCGAAATACTAACCCAAATAATATAGTTAGTTAAATAAAGTGATGCCATTACATAAATTGTAGTCTAGTCAAAAGGTAATTCTAATTATTTAATCATGATATTATCTTAACTGATTCGTCGCTGGCCTAGACTGACATCTGTTACTGGTCTCGATACCGACATGGCCAGTGCCCCCTGGAGAGGCTTGGTTATTGTTTGTTTTACAATTTAAACAAATTTTTGTTTATTTTTACAATTCTATTTTCTGCATTTCAAAGGACCCATTAAATCACTTGTCGAAACTCTCTTTAATATACCGTGGATTTCTCAACTTGAAATTCTTTTATCTTCAACAGGTTTCAGCGGCTGAGCGGCCAATCGCTCCGTCAGAAGTCCTGAATTCGAATTCGTTTTACACATAACGACGACATGAGACCCACTGCGGTCCCTAACTCGAGTTTGACTTTGTCGGAAAGTTCCTTACTATACCTGTACGATATATATGTGTGTGTGTGTATTTTTTGTTTTCTTCTTTACTGTAGGTTATGGTGATGCGGTTCCTCAGACTGAATTAGGGAAGTTCGTGTGCATTTGCTACGCTTTCATTGGCATCCCTATAACGCTGGTGATGCTGAGCGGGTTAGGGGAGCGGCTGATGGTGGTGTCGTCCAGAATTAACCATTGTCAGATTTTCTCCAGGCATCACGCGACAAACAGGGTCGTGAACATGGCGATTATCGTGGTCCTGGGTCTCTGCTTCTTGCTGCTCCTGCCGGCCCTGGTCTTTTCCCAAACCGAAGGCTGGAACTACATAGAGTCGCTCTACTACTGCTTCGTCACTCTCAGCACCATCGGCTTCGGAGACTACATAGCAGGCGAGTGATCGGCGAGCGTCCCCGGTCCGCGGGGGCTACGCTCGAGAGTGGCTCCCCACATCGAGGCTACTTACTTAATTTATGCGAGAAGCAGGGCCCCTTTCCCCGGGCTCGGTGGAGTTTTCAGGAAAACAAAAAAAAAAAAAAAAAAAACTGTTGGCCAATCAAAACCGAACACGATTCAAAAAAAACTGTTCCGACCCTTTTGATTGGTCAGAACGACATCGCCTCTTTTTTTGGCGAATTAACTTCAACTCGCAGTGTCGCTGGTCCCTCCCGAGTGCCCGTCCCTCGGAACAGACCCCTCTCTCTTTCTCTTGTATGCCCCCCCCCCCACCGCGGGAGCTGGGAGAGAAAATCTATTTTATTTGCCAGACAAAAGGGGCGGCTTCCGTGACCTCCGTGACCTCGCCAGCTGTTGTTTGCAATTAACGACTGGCCGCTGTATCGATTTCCGGTCGCCCCTTTGATGTCGCCGACTGAGGATCCCGGCCCAGGGCTGGTGACGTTCTATCTCGGTCGGAAGCGCATTTAACTGAAAAATGAACCCTCTGCCCCGTAGGCGGTCTAATTGCCTGCTTAAATAACCACGTGTTCGGAAACGTTTTCCCCCCAGCCCCGGCTAAGCGTAAGAAACTTCTGACCATAGAAGGGCGGGAAGTTCGAGAGACGGCCCCTTTTTTAATACGAGGGCCGAACCTAAAGTCCTGCCGGTGCCGTCTGTCGCGAACGAGAGGCTTGTTGGCGAGCTGTACATTTCCGTTGGTCCTGATCTTCCCTCATAGGGAGAGTACCGAGTGAATAGCTCACCGCGGGTGTCACAGGTATACCCGTCTACCCTCTGTGGCCCCCGAGTTAGCACAACCTTCCCGCACCTCCCTGTAGAGGGACTACTGAGCCCGGCGTTCCACCGTTAGGGGCTAGACGGTGTTCCAGGCCGGCCGTCCCGTCACCTGTATTAAAGGCTTTGGCTACGAACAAGTATCTGCTATTCTATCATACTAGCGATATCATCTATGATAAGTAGCACGTTTTTAATTTTCTGAGCACCAAATTTACTCGCCATGTTGGCCCACCTGTATCCCGGGGAAGATGGATCTCCTGTTTATTCACCAGGTGTTTTTCGCCCCCTCCCTTGCCACAAGAACCCAACCAGTCTAGCTTCAACGGTGGTACGCACCCAATAAACCCCACCTAACACCGAGAGAGCACCAGATACGTCCTCGCGCTCAGCAGGATGATCCTGGTGTAGTCGAAGTACTGGATTATCTTAGATTTTAAGTTATCGGTTATCGGTATCCCTCCGGATCGTACAGCAAAGCACTGAGAGGGCAGCCCCTCCCCCGTATTCCGCTAAACGGTTTAAGTAAAGTAAGCCTACTGTCTCATTCTTGACTGGATATCGGTAACAACTTTACCCGGATGATGAAGTCTTCATCGACCCCACTTGTTTACGGTCTTAAACAGAAAGCCCCCTAGTCCATCCCTATCGAACGCTTCCATCTGATCGACTGCTAGCATAACAGCTGAAGAGCTACTGTATGCAGGATTTACCTGACCAGTTTGAGGAAGTCTGTGATGGACCTACCCCGAACTGAGCAGGTTTGGTCGTCACTAATAATTTTAGCTAGCATATTCGCTAATACCCAAACCATAATCTGATAATCCTGGTTTCGGAGACTAATTGACCTCCCATTATTTAGAGAGTCCCTGTCACCTTTCTTAAACAATATCAATGAGCGTGAGGCTGGAGATTTATCTTTGATGCCTTAATTGCAACTCTTGGTAGGTTTTCACAAAGCTCGGCTTCTTACTTTCTAAGTCGCCTAAAAGACTGTCCCGAGCCCGAGGACTGGTCACCTCACTAGAGTGGGGCTGTTTATAATGCAGAACTTCTTATTTAACGATATCTTTCATACCTGCTGTGGTTTTTAGTTTTTAAACTAGGGCCTAGTCTTCCCCCAGTCCGCAGAAGGCGTTACCACTTCCGCTAATGGCCTCTACTCTGGCCCTGTCCTAATGTTTTCTGCTTTGGGGCTGGCTTACAGACGCAGAACCCCGCATAGATGCTCCCCATGTTTATTGTCTGGGTGCAGTTAAAGTTACCCATCATACAGACCGCGTCTGCGGGGACCCGGAAATTTGGGAGCGTACACCATCGACCTTTGGACCTCTTGCCGCCCGGTATCCTCGCGATAGCAGTGTTCTAATTTCAACTTGTGGTGGAATAAGATGGCTACCCTAGGTTTGCGTCCAGTAAGGTCTGAACTACAGAGCCTCTGTCTTTCTTTTCCTTACGTTTCCCCACGACCCTGGAGCCCGTGCTGCGCCCTTGGACGACCGGAGGTTAAGCAGCTGCAGTTGAGGAGGGAGGGGGGAGACTTTAAAAAAAGAAAATTGATAAAAGTCTGTAACACCGTTTAATGCTTAATTAATGGGGTAATTCTGTTGGTATAACTACTGCCAATACATCTTAGCTAAGCAGAATAGAAAAAGTTCCAATTTCTTGTGACATGGCTTAATGGTTTCAAGAAAGAAAAGCATTTTAAAGAAGAAAAAATGATAATCTGTGATTTTTAAAATTATTATTATTACAAAACTTTGGTAATTTTACTGAGATCTGTCTGAAAACTTATCGTTGCTTCTTATTAGACTTAGAATCGTGGAGTGTTTAAGTTGTACAACTTTATTCGAAAGTAAGAAAATGATGATGACAATACAATGAAGCAACAGCTGTGGAGAACAATAGAATGTCGTGTTCTTGCTATAATATAATATTTCTTGGTTGTTTTTTTTTTTTTTTTTTACATTTACCTTTGGCAGGTATTGAGAAAAAGAAGTTACCAAGTGTGGAACTGCTGAAAGTTTATAGGTTGTGTATAAACATCTGGATATTTGTTGGGCTGGCTTACATATCCCTGATTATCAACTACATATCAAAATCGTTCATGAAAAAGGCCAAGAACGTTGAAAGGAAAACACTCAGAAAAATCGAGGTACGGTCAGAATTCCCCCCACCTCTCTTACAGTGTTCTGGCTTTTATCATCTGTTTGCTTTGTTTCTCAGCGACCATTTCTACCTGCCGCCTGTTTTCAAGGGAGGTAACGCTCAAGACGACCTTCACATTTCATAAATGGCGAATTGAATATATATTAAAAAAATGTCTGCCACTAAGCTTTCAAGTTCTTGATAATTAAAAAAATAAAAATAAAAATGGTTTAATGGATAATTTATGTCGCACGTTTCTTGACATTGTTTGAATTATTTTGTTTTATCTAGCTACTTTTAAAAATCACTTTTTGATTGATTGTAAAGCTTTAAAATGTTTTTCTGTCATGTTTCCAGGCTGTATCACTTCATATTCAGCAAAATGGAACAAAAAACAAACAAAGTGCCATGAAAAGAACATCCCAGAAGCAGAATTCTGAACAACTTTCAAACGCTACAAAGAATATTTCTCTCTTAAACATCTCTCAAATGGAAAACGCTGGTGAAAATTTGAAGAGTGAGCACATGTAAGGAAGATGCAGCATTAGGTAACTCCCATGTCCTGACAGGAGTGATTCGGTCGAGGCAGGTAACACTGGGGACATGTGGTTCAGCTCAGTCTTCTTATGGAATCTTGCTGTTAAGTGAATAATCAACTGAGCTTCTGAAAATTACTGTTTTAAATTATATGAAGAACCACAGTACACTGCCAGCCATAGAAAATGGACTCTTCTTCAAATCTTTTCTAAAATTTTAATGCTTTTTCTGAATTTTTTTACTATATACATTTGAAAGAGATTTATCACAAATTACAAACACAAGAAATATATTCTTTAGGAAATCTAAATATTTACTTTTTCCAGTTTTGCTGTTTGGATCACTGCCTGGCATACAGTGAAGAATCAGGTGTAATATGGTCATCGATTTACATATTGCAGTTGGGTTTTAATTTGTTTTTGTGTGCTAATAAAAAACAAACATCATACCGTATTAAAATGGAGAATCACTTTTACAGCAAGTAGAGACTTTTCCACCTTAGTTTTGTCCATCAACCCCAGATTGAAAGAGTGATATACACTGCAAATACCTTGTATTGAGTTTCTTAAGAGCTGTGCTTTCCATAAAGATAAGCAGTTTACTGTCCACAAAACAACATTATTTTAAATAATACAAAATAAATTGAAAGAGGACAAAATTATTATTCAAGAATTTATTCACACACTTCAAATAGTCTGATATTAATTTTCTTTTTCAACTGATAAACGTTTGTAGTTTTTATGAAGGAGATTGTGACCAAACTGTCTGGAAATTTGATCTGGCATCAGAACAGAACATATTGATAGCAGATCACCCCTATAATGGTCACTCCATGCAAAACATCAAGACAGAAGCATCTGCATGCCAACATAACCGCAAGATAGACCATTGGACTCCATCAGTGCTAACACTGTAAGAAGACCTTGACAAGGTATTAATCTATAGTGTCACTGACCATAAAAGGTCCTGTCTTTCAGACATTGACAAGATTGTTTATTCTGAGGCATTTGACATCTCTAATAGTAAGATGGGCTGTCTTCAGTGATGAGTCGTTTTTTCATTGACCATGCAAGATGGATGCATGAGAGTATAATGTAGATATAGTATGAACGTCTTAGTTGAACATAACAGATAGAGAGGCACTCACTTTCTTAATGATTTTTACTAGCATCTGACAGACAATAAATTGGTCCTGTAGTCTTTTAAAATCATAGGCATCAATTTAAAAATGGTATGGTATTCATTCACAATGGTAAATCAATGAATTAGCTTGTTCCTTCATGTTGCCTTGTTTCCATTGGTGAAATAACTTAACACTTCAGCATGACAGTGCAAATATGCACACTGCTCACCTGGCAGGGAACTTTCTTTCCCAAAACCACATAAGGATAATATTGTGACCTTCTGTCAGACCCAATATGAACTCCATAGAAAATATTTGGGCTAAAATTCAGAGGCACCTTGAGAAACATCCAGAGTGGCAATAGCTGGATTAAAGTATTTATTAGTGTGAGAATCAGGTTCCTTGATAGTTTGTAAAGATATAATGTTGTACAACCATTATCACCAGCAATGGAGCACACACACATGAATCTTGACATTAATCAATGTGCTAATCAGCATATATAACCATTAACCAAAGTGTGCTTGTATACTCTAATTGTGCTACTTTGGAAAGATAATGAAAATAAACAGTATACATACTTCCTATTTCTTTCGTTTTTTAGACTGATGATATACTGGGTTATCATAAAGTTACTTCCTGCAGTCAGGCGTTTGTCTTCTAAAATGTAACATAGCAAAAGTACATGTGTTGCATATTCAGGGTGTCATGGCAGATGCATTCACAGAACTTGGCACTGAGGGTGAACATTTATACTGTGGCATCTCGCTGAAATGACCAGGTCAATTTTTACGATGCTTCTTGAGAACCTGGTGTGACCGGCAACATTGAGTTACCAACACCAGTTTATTGAATAGGTTTTATTAACATTTAGTTGAACTGGTTTAACTTGCTAGGCTGTGTGCAACTGACTGCTGTACAAGTGCTAATGAAATCTTGGAACAAAACTGCCAGGCATCCCTGCAGACAGGCTGATGTGTCTGACTGATCAGTAGGCTTACACATGGAGGTTGACATCACATAGCACAAGGGTGGTGAAATCTGTAATCTCTTGGAATGCATTTCCTGTTATCTCCTGAGTAAAGGCACACTTCTGTAACATGTGAGCTTTGGTTTGAGAAACATAAACAACCGACTGTGTGAAGGAACTTTAAGAAACAAAAGACTAAAAAAATAACATTTTCATTTTTAGCAAAACTGCCGCTAAATAAGATTACCCTGTAGTGTTTTCAATTGCAGCATCTTTCTAGCAAAACTGAAACAATAATAATAATAATACTCAACTGTACATGTTTAATTCAAGATTTCTCCATAACTTTATTAATCCACCAAGATGAGAATATATTAAGGAAAGCTATCATCTATAAATGCAAACAGGAGATAATTGAACAAACATTAGATGTACCCACTGTGCTGTAAATATTTGAAATCAGGATATTGGCATGGAAACGTTTGTTAGTCCTGTGGTAGTTTTGTTTTAGAGTGGCTGATGGTGCATCCTGGTTGGTATCAGCATGGTTTCTTGCTTTTCTTTGCCAGCTGGCTTCTTCCACATCTTAAAATGAAGGATCCTAGCAAGAACTTTCCGTCTCCATTTGGTTTAAAGAAATTATACTGGTGTCTTATGTGCCAACATGGGTGTTTTTATATTAGTGAAAATCTGCACCAGGTTGTCTGGTAGGTACAAGAATGATGTTATCTATTTATTATTCATCATTAAAAATCATCTGCCAGGATGGGATATTGTGCAGAAAACTAAGAGAAATTTTGCACAAGAACCCATCTTTGATTCATGTCTGCATCTGTCAATGTTGATGATAGAGATGCATCCTCATCTTATCCACCTTAAAGTTGATCTTTGGCTACCAAGTTCTGCAGATTGACTTTTTAGGTGACAGCTCAACGATCCCAGCAACCACATCACTCTTAGTTTCTGGTGAATCATCATCACTTACGCTTCCTGTATTGAACAGTTTCTTCTCCAACTTAACAGATTAATTTTGAGGGGGGTAGTTGATTTTTTGAATTTGTTCCTGAAAACCTGGATGCACATCATATGTCGTCTTCCCAGTTCACAACCACTTGTGGATCGAGGTACTGACCGCAATGCACTGTTTTAAAATTGTGTAATTACTTGTATTATTATTCATCATTACATTTTATTCATTTGAAACACAAAAGAAAAATTTATTGTATGAAAAAAAAAAATATAGAGGATAACAAGACTGTGTGGGGACCCAAGGCACTAATAGATTTTGTGGAAACATTCCATTGACTTACAGACTTAAAAAAAAAAAAGAAATATAATGATTAGTTAGAAATAGTTTCAGGCTAGTAAATAATTGCTCTTAACTTTTCATTTGAAAAACACTTCAAATATATATACTTCATTTTATATCCATATTTTGTCAATAGATAATCTGTCTTTTCTAAGATGAAGTCCGACCTTTGCATGTGGCTTTATGTAGCGTTTTAATTATCTTCAATTTAAAAAAAAACAATTACACTTCAGAAAAAAGTAGTAGACGTCTGTGCATTGAAAAAATTCCAATCAAAATTTGGATTATTTTATTCTTAAATATTGTTTATAGCCTTGATGATTAAAACTTTTAGAAATGTTAGTTCAAAAAGCTTTGCTTTAGCTAGAGTACATATGCCTTATTATCAGCAGTATATCAGATTTTGAAAAGAGACAGCTCTAGTGGACTCTTAGTGTTAACATTTCAGAATGTAAAATAAAGGAAGCAATTCATTTGTTTCTAATTGGTTCAGTCAATATACCTTATAACAATTTAAACCTTTTATATTTTTCACTCTAATGTAAATCATGCCAGTGATAAAAATACCATTTCTACAGCTGCTGAACGTCTAGATAACCAACAATAATTTGAATATCAGAATAAGTCAGTTGAGAAATTATGCCATATTTTTTTTGCCTTTATTTAGGATACTGATGCCATTTCAGAGCACTGCTAGAAGTATATCAGGATGAGATAAGCATCATTTGGCCAATTATTTTATGCCAGAATACTTTTTTTTATTTTCAATACTTAATGACTGATTCTGTCTTTAAAACAAAACATTAGAAGTGACACTGAAAAAAGTAACTTTGAATGATACTTAAAGATATTTGATATTTATTATTTATTTGTTGCGCACAGGCTCCATCACTGCAGCAGTCATATATGGTCCACGTGTTAACAGGCTGGGCTGGACATTGTCTAAATATATCAACTGAATCAACATAGGAAAACTTTAGCTAAATAACAAATTCGTGATTTTACTTTGTTAAAAGCATATTACAAAAACCATGCTCTAGTAAATAAAGTGCATATGCACCATTTTTGGGAAATCCCTTTATTAATTTAATTATGTTTTTTTCACATTGTAACAAAATTCTTCACATTTTTATTTGGTGATTATATAATTCCTATCTCAAAATGTAAAATGCTTACTTGAAATATAAGTTATTTTGAGTTTTTAAAATGAATGCCATGAAATTTATTATTTCTAATTTCATGTTTTAACTTAAAAAGTAATTTATAAGTACCTAGAAAATAAGTATTTCTTTAAAATGTTTAACCAAATTTCAGTCAATATTTTTAACTTTAGAGCATGGAAATGTATTTGTTTGGGAGTTTTCACACTTGTTGTTGTCATTTTCAAGGTGAACCAGTAATAGCACCACTGGACTGGCAGGCTGAGGGATCACCAACCAGCCCAGTTTAACATTATACATCCTCCTCTCTCACCAGCTGGCTGCATGGGTTCACCACAGTTTTCTCCCACATCTAATAAAGGAAAAATTTCCAGTAGTACATGTGGTGACTGGCCTGCACCTCGACAGCTGCCTGAGAGCCCCCAGCTGTACCCAGGTGACTAAGGTTGTCCAGCTCACTGCTGCTGTGAGATCTGGACAGGATTTACCAAGACCAGGAACTTGCTACTTTTTGAATCTGCTTAATGGAAGAACTCATCTTCAGCCAGTATTGAGTGCTTTTGTGAATATTTGTTTGCTAGAAATAAATATTTTAAAAGAATGTGAAACAAGCAACAAAAAACAAGTTTTAGTGACTGTAAAATAATACAAAACCTCTGTCAACAACAACTCTGTCTATTGAATTATTTTGTTTTGCGTGTTTTTTTCTTCTTCTTTCTTTAGAAAGTCTTGCAGTTTTATTTTCTGTGTATTCAGAAAAATTTAAAAAAAATCCCTTACTTAGAACTAACCATTTCTTTTTCATCCATTATATTTGCTTAATTTTTCATTTAATTTTTCTCCATTTTAATTTATATTAATAGACTATTATAATAATAATAATAATAAGGATGCTTAATTTTTCATTTAATTTTTCTCCATTTTAATTTATATTAATAGACTATAATAATAATAATAATAATAAGGATGCTTAATTTTTCATTTAATTTTTCTCCATTTTAATTTATATTAATAGACTATTATAATAATAATAAGGATTAGTTTGTACAGAATGCAGTATTTGTATCTGTCACTATTAGATGTAACTAACTGAGGATTCCTTAAAGGGCATCTCTCTCCAGTTTTCAATAGAAATGTCCAACCCTATTTATTGGCTTGTAAATATAATGCAAATAACCAAAATAAGCACCATTGTTTATACCAGCATATTATTATTATTATTATTATTATTATTATTATTATTATTATTATTATTATTATTATTATTATTATTATTATTATTATTATTATTATGAAGTTTTATTGGCGTATGTATTAGATGTAATATCAAATTTTAGAATGAAGATTTTTACATTTTTTTTTTTTTACAAACAGAATTAGAACAAAGGAATAGTTCATCACTTCATGCATTTAAGTTATGTCAAGAATTGCTCATTCATTTTTGCCGCTTACATTCTTAAGAAATGTTAAAGTTTTAAATTTTAATTTAAAATGTTCCCAAAAATATTAAATTATTTAGTAGTTAAATTTACTATTAATAAACATCAATTTTTTTTTTTTTAGAAATTTATTTTGATTATTATTATTATTATTTATTTATTTTTTTAAATTTATTGACGTAAGCACTTCCGTTTGTTGATAATATCATGGCGGTAACTACGGTATTGTAATTTTTTCTTTTTTTAAAAAAGACCGCATTGGGTTGAGTTTCGTTTACTATCGACGAGCGACGGCTGTTTTTGTAAAATCAGCCTGACATTATTCTTTTATGCTTAAACCCTAACCGCGCGGAATCCCTCCCATCCACTGAACCGTGTCACGTTATATGTTTTCACGCTGCTCGCGACTAAACTCCAGATAATAAAATTTGAAATAAATGTTAAAAAAAAATACATATTAATTTATTTTTTGTTTGTTTTAGTGGTGGTGGTGGGGGTGGGGAGGGGGAAACAGGGCCCATCCCGACTGATGCATTGTGTTACATGTAAATATCAGAACTGGGATGCTAGGACATCGCGGTAGATTCATTCACAAGGACCTCGGGAAACAAGGGAGCGAATTTATTATCGAATACCCATCAAACAGCCTTCGGTCCTGCTTGCTACCTCTAATTGTTCTACTGGCGTATACCGTGAACCTCTCAGGATGGGTGAGTATCGTTTTGTTGTCTTTTTAAAAAAAAAAAAAAAATGAATGCTAGGTAGCTAATGTTTTAAGAGACCAAAAATAAACGAGAGATCAGGTGCGATCCCCTCCATTTTTCCCGTTATTATTCATCAGCACCACGTCTGGGTACAGCTGGAACAGCAGCGTCCTTCAAGGCCCAGTTCCCCAGACTCACCTGTGAAGTGAAGAAAGGTTTAGTATAAATTTTACAACAGCTCTGTGTGTCGTTCAAACTAAACTGACATCTAAAAAAAAAAAAAAGCATGGTTCTAAATATCAGGCAGAGTACCTGATGCAAGCAGTCAGAAATGCTTAATGTGATTGAGTTGGCTTTTGTCACTCCCACCCCGGCCAACGTTAAGGAATCAACAAAATTTGGAAGCTGTTGGTGTTTTACTAACATGCCAGCCCATGTCACCTCCACAGGGTGATTTGAGTTGGAATGTAATACTAGTGATAGCTGAAGCAAGACACACCACACACAAAAAAACATTTAAAAATTGAAGAAGAGACATGCTTTTATACTGCTGTCAGGAACCACATGCCGAAGGTAGAATACTTGTAGCATCATGTTCAGGCATACAGCACTGGGATAATGGTTATTTTACTGGTAACAATGTGAATCATCTGGAAATAACAGGTAGCACTGAAATTTTATGCAAACATTTAAAAAATATATGTCAATGTAAATATAAATTTGTGTGATTATGTTATACAGTATCAATTTTCAAAACATGCTTTTGTTATTTTATTAATGAATAGGTTTTTGCATAATGTGTTTTTATCTGTGAAGAAGGAATTTCATTATACAGTAGTATAATTTCAGGGCTTATACACTAAATAGTTTGAATTGAATTTTTAGACTATATATCATTTTTCCTGAATTTGACAAATCTAAAGGTACACAGAACGTATAAATTATATTTTATTTAACATGTTCATAAACTTTTAAGCAGTGTAACATTTTCTTTTCTGTTCCTTTTTCTATAGGAAGAATCCATACCCTTTATTGTCACGATTGTGCTGATGTGTCTTCTTTTAATAAAGTTATATTACAAAGTTTTAAAAGGTAAGTTTGTCTAATTACATCATACAAGAACTATAATTTAATGTTTTACTTTAGAAAAATACTGTTCAAAATAATAGTTTTAGGGTCAACATGTACAGAACAGATTTGTGCTGTACTCATTAAAGAAGTTATCATTATGAATAATATGAAGTTACATTTCTTGAGACTTAACATTTTTTAAAAGTATATTACTGGATGCATTAGTTATTTAGTTTAATTAATTATTATAAAATGGTCTTCCATATATATGTTATACCTTTTATTTTTTTTTTTTTTAAAGTGACCCTAGGAGCCTTGTGTAGGTTGATACTCTAAGGTCCCTTGTATCAACTAAAAAATGTACAATTTCAGAATATTTTTTTTCTTTTTTCATGATACATTTCTTAGAATTTTTTTCTAACACCTTTTTGTTTGATCCAAAAATAGTTTATAAACTAGCCTAGATGAAATTACTTTGTTCTACATTATGATTTGCTGGTGTACTGTATTTCATTTGCCTTTGAAAACTCATTTACAGAACTTTAAAATTATAAATTGCAAAGAAAAAATTTCAAGATCAAGTTTCAAAAAATGACTGCTAATCTCCTAAGGATAGTAAATCAGGAACAATCCAAGCTTGTATAATGCCTCATTTAACTTGTTAACCCTAACCCTGAAGCACAAGCATTTTAAAGATGTTTACATTAAACCTATTGAATGCAGCTGTATGGTAATATTTTTTACTTCTCAGGTCTTTGACTGGACTGCTAAGGTCATAGGCCTGAGTTCACTTTGTGTTGGGATTGGCTTGGCTTGGTGTACCTCCTTTAGCATGGTTTCTTCTCTCACTTTCCCAGCCATCTGCATGGGTGTCCTCCCACACTTAAAGATACATTGACTGGTAGAGACTTTTGGTAGGTTGGCTGAAGTTGGGGCACACCAAGTGACCATTTCTGTGCTGGCCATTGTTTTTGGTGTCATGCCTCCCTGTCTGGCCAGTGTTCAAGATAGTTGGAGAATGGTACAACTTTAATGGATGGCCTTGATAAATGCTAAAAAAATGTAAACTTTTAAACTGTGATTTTTCATTATTTTTTGTTTTCAGAGTCTGTTTTATTTCTCACCTCACTTGGGGTACAAGTGGAAACTAAATTTGCACTTGGCAGTTCCACAGTGGAATTCATTGAAGCAGATAACGTGAAGGATGTGGTAATTCTGGAAGGAATAACAATGGTGCATATTTGCTTTATACTTGCATGACAGTATAAATTTTAATTTTTTATATTATAAATTAGTAATTAGATATATGAAAAATATTTCCTGTTAGTTTTGAGATACTTGTTTCATTTTGGCATGAAGAATTTCATTATTGGGCAAATTAGTGAGAACAGGATGAAAAAAAAAGTTTAGTATAAAACAATATCTTGAAAACTAGAACAAACCTTAATATTAGATATGACCACCTTTATCTTTAATATTGTATTGAACATTTCGGCATGGAATACACCAGTTTTTCATAGATTTTCTTTGTCTACTTTCATGAAAGTAGACGGATGACAGATCTGATAATTCAGTTTTCAAAGTTGAGTCTTACATATTTAGCCCATAGATTTATGATTGAGTTTAGATCTGGTGAGTTTAATGGTCAATCTAAACATTTGATATTGTCTATCCTGAAGTACTCCTTAATACATTTGTTGTTTGACATGGAGCCAGATCCTGTTGGAAAATCACATTTGGAGATATTTCAGCAGTTTTGGTTTGACATTGTGTTCTAGAACCTCAGTATATTTTATACTATTCATTGTGCCTTCCATAGGCACTAATGAGCCAGTTTCTCTTGCAAAGAAACAACTACAGAACATTTTCTTTTCTTGATGCCTTTGATTATAGTGAGAGCTGGTTGTGGGTTCACAAAGAGAATGGTGTATAAGTCAGCATTGTTGACCTGAACAAGAAAATTACTCTTGTCTGAAAATAACACATTGTACCAGTCTTCTTTTAACCAACCAGCACATTTCTGGGCTCATACATAGCATTTTGTCTTCATTGTTTTTTCATAGGTTTCTTGGATTGGTATCTCATCTCGAGCAATCAATTCCTGTTAAGCATATCACTAGTTTTTCTGAGATCCTTGTTCGTTCATATTAATTTAGCATCATCTCTGAGTGATGTTCTTGCATTTTTTTTTCTGTATTTGTCTTTCCTTGATGGGGATACAGAGCCTGTGGTTTGTTTTTTCATAACAATCTTATTATCTACTCCCACACATGAATTTATTGTCAATTTATCTTTGTGTAAGAGATGTGTGTTCATTCAAGGCAGTTATTGTTCTTTTTTCCCTGGGTGCAATATCCAAGCTTTCTTTGTTTTTCATTAAAACAATGAGAAATCATATTTTTGTTTCTGTTCACATTAATTTTTACACTACTGTAAATGGTTTATATTTAATCAGCTTTCTACGCTACTCTATTTCTTTTTCAGATAATTTTATTAAGCCTTTTTTGGTTAGCTTAAATCTTTGTATATCAAGTAGAAGAGTTCTACATAACATCAAATATCAGTGCGTGCCACAATAAATAAACCTTGCATGTAGAAATCTATTTCCATAGTGCAGATGTATTGTATATAAACCCAATATACCAAGTAACGTGAAACAAGCTATTCATGAATTTTTCAGACTTTGAGAATTTAGGTTTTTAATTTTAAGAAATATTTGTGGTGTTGATGTTTTGTTTTGTTGTTTTTTTTTAGTTCTATAAAAAAAATTATAGACTGACATGTAACTGGTGTTCTGTAGTCAGCAATTTTTATAGAAATTGCAAATGTACTATGATGGCTTTCTATGTTTAAGAGCTTTTTTTTAAATCTTATTTATTCATCTCTAATGATACAGGAGTTCTATTCATAAAAAATTACCTGATTTATGAATATTTTGATAATTTTTGGTATAGACTGTGAATATATACACTAGAATTCAAAAATAAGAGCAAACTATACAAAAATAATAATCTGCCTTTTGAATACTTTAATAATAATGAAAATGCATGACATGAAAAAACCAGATGAGCCTTGTATCAGAACACAGCATCGTAATAATGTATTATTATCATTTCAAGCTTATTTCATCAAAATAACAACTTTTCTTGTGAATAGCTGCTTTGCATATTTTTGATGCCTTGTTCAGTAACTTTGCAAAAGATTGCCTTATAAGTAACCTCTATTCCTATTACAAATAGTTCCATAGTTGCTTGACATTGGTTAATTATATCTTTAATCTAGTTCATCCCACACAAGTTTATTGGGATTCAGATGTGGAATTTGAAGGAGTCCAAACCAGGGTTGTAATTTCTCTTAGTTTTTCTTCTAACAACTTATTTTGAATTGAGCTTTGCTTCTTGCAATATAAATGCATCATCTGTCAAACAAATACCCCGATGGAATTGCATGGTGTTGCAGAATACTGTAACATCTTTTGTGAAAATTCCATTACTAAGTCATCAATTGAGTAACCTCCAAAACATTTTCACTATCATGCTTAACTGTAGGGCACTGTCATTACTTAGAACCAAATATTTAAAACCTGCTCTCATCTGATTGCTGTACGTTATACTATAGCTCAGTGGTGTAGTTGACATTTAACCTAGTCAAGTTGGTTTTCATTATTACCATGTCCAAGTAGGAGCTTTTCTAGCTGCTACTCAGCCAGTCAACCCAGTCTCTCTGAACCTTTTTTTGGTAGAAGTTGAGATGCTGACTGTTGCAAGGAGATTGTGGTTAGCAGTTAACTGACTCTAGGATTTCAAACCAGCAACCTATCTTCCTATTTTGTTTTCTTTCTTCATTGACCCTTTAAGTTTATGGTCAAACCAGCTGACTTCATTTTATAACTCATAGTTTGCATGCTATTCCTTGTAACTTCAACTTCTCCATTGTGAGTAACCAGCTCTGTGAAGGGCAGTAATGGATAACCTCTGTGAGAGAGGAAGGTGTAGTGCTGCTGTTACCCACTAGATAGCTTTATCCTGTACTATGATGGTCTAGCCCTGGAAATCTTGGCAATTTTTAGATGTGGGAGGAAATCCAACTCAGACCAGGGCCCCTCAACCTAAAGTCTGGTGGACTAAACACTAACCACCCAGACTTGCACGTTCTGATACATGGCTTATTGGATTTTTTGGGGTGGTGTAAGGTTGTCTAAAAATGTGAAACATTATATGTAACTAGATGTTCTCACCTTGTCTCTATTCTAGCACAGTGTTATATGTTACCTGGCTCTTCTGATAAATAGAAGAGAGACTCCAGAAGTCATTGCCATTTATCCACTTTTCACAGTAAGTTATTTTCTTCTACTCTAAGCAGAAATCTTCTTGATAATTTTTACTTTTGTGGGTGATGATCTCCTTCTCTCACAGTTCTTCAGTAGACCAAGTATTACTTGCTTTTTGGCAGTTCACCCCAAACTATAGATCAGATATAAAAACATGCTAAGATGATGTGCAGTTATTGGTATGAAATACTGATTCTATAAATGTTAATTTAAAGGAAACTATTCAGTTTACATGACATTTGAAAATTATTTCTGTTTTTCAGCACTCCTGGCCTGAACTTTCAGTCTTACAAAAGATATGCAAAACAGTTCATGAAAAATTTTTGACTGTCTACAGAAATGAGCTGGCAACAAATTCATAAGTGTGCTTAGATTTGTGAGAGCAGCAATGAAAATAAAGCATTGAAATTGTTAAATAACATTACCCAGATATTGTTCTAATTTTAAAATCCCAGCCATTTTATACTGGAATTACATTCTGGATTTAGTTAAGTGTTGTTTTTTTTGTATGCATAGATTGAGAAAAATTCTGTTTTTGAGCTGATTTTATATATATTTTAGAAGCAGCAGTTTTCTTCACATGGTAAGTACAAAAGTATCGCATTTAATTTGATCTGCAAGTTATTCTGCTGGAAAAATATTAAAAGATAGTTGACATGCACTATTAGATGATCTGGAATTAAAATTAGAATTTATTATGAATGCCAAAGACAAACAGCTTCCTTTCACAAATTTTGTGTTGATGATCATTTGCATTATAAAATATTCAAGTTTTGGTGAAACTATCTGAATCAGGAAAATGTTTAACCTTATCATACAACAAAATTTTTTTTTTTTTCAATTAAAATGGACATAACATGAAAAAGAATTTATTATAAAGGGCACAAACCAAGACAAGTTCACTGTAGTACAAGCTAAGCTTTCTTAGTGCTGTTGATTTGGCCTGACCCTCACCTCAAAGAAGTCAGTATTTATCCAGCCGAGGTACTCACAAAATAGATTTATTGGTGGTTTATCTAAGACAGATCCCTTAATGTTTATGCACTTATTATTAATGCTAAATTTCCATAAATAAAACAGCTGCAGGTAAAAAAAAAAAAAAGAATGGAGGAGATACAAATCAAAGCTTTATTTGCTAAACACAAAACAGACAATGAGAATTTTTCACCTACAAACAGCAAATGAATTCATTCTTGTTATCAGGTGTCTAAATGTTATCTACATGTTTGCATTTTAACGTAACAGATCTCAAGGATGTATTTGAAAAAAATTTTTTAAAACACTTCACATTTAAATTAAGAGTGCACTGAATTTTACAAAGCATAGTACAAGTTTGAAAATTACCTACATAGATATTCAATGCAAAACTAATAAAATGTCTGTGTTAATATTCTTACAAACTCTCTTGGCAAGCAGAGTGATTAACTGTTTTGATAGTTTGATTAGGCAAATCAGTTTTAATCTCTCAGCACAAACTCCCAATAGCAGCATCAAATAATTCAAACAAAACCTAACTTAACAAAAGACAATTACAATAAGTTAGTTCCATCATCATATTTAGGGTTGAAAGCTGACCTACAAAGATTCTTTGGTTGTGTTAGTTTTTGCTTCATACATTTTTTACTTAACTAGTTTTCAAAGTTTGAATATAACCACATACAACTGCAGAACTAATGGAACAATTTTGTGCCTCTTGCTATTTATGGTTACAGTGTGTAATTTTTTCAGTGTCAATAAAAAACTTTTCCCAAACTTTAAAATACTTTATCCTAGTAAAATGTTGATATATCACATTTAAATTTGGTATGTCATTGTTCCTTAATATTGCGCATCAGACAAGTTCCTAGCGCAGTGTCTCCATAGGCACCCTGTTGACAGACACGAACCCATGAGTGCAGCACACACAATAATCCCTACTAAAACCCTTCATTTTAGATGTGGGAGGAAACCCATAATCAGCTGGTGAAGAGCACCAAAACAATGCTGTGGTAGGAATGCCAAACCAAGGTTTCCCAAACGAGGACTAAACTCAGGCTCTCCAGCTCAACACTGGGTCCAGCCTATTTTGTGTAATGCTTCTTAATAAAATCCTTTAAATCTCTCACTGACAACTTAAAGTACTGCAAACTCAACTCTCATATTTAAAAATTGCAACAGGATTTCAGCAAAAAAATATATACTTGAATAAAGTTAGACTATTGTGATTTGAACAAGAATGTACAATCTTTAACAGATTTCGAGAAAAATAAAATGTATGTGCGTGCCATTTAAATGAAATAAGGTAGGAAAGATGATAAAATTTCCGAAATGTGAACAGAAGTCTACTCCTGAAAATTAAGTAGAAGCAACTGAATATCAAACATTACTATTCGTATGTAGAAGATGCAAATAATCCTTTTGTTTTTCATATAATGTATTATTTAGAGAACTGATTAAAAATACTACATTTTAAAAATATATGCCATGTTAATTATAAATCCATAGCACCCCTGCTTTAACTTACAGCATTTTAAAATGATATCAAAATTTTAATTGGAATTATGGTATAATAATAAACATTGCTGTAGGTAATCAGTTCTGTTAATTAGAATATTAACATTTTAAACAACTATAATTAGTGAGTTTAAAGAACTTGAACATGATACTGTAGAAAATGTCCTTCAAGAAACAGCCAGGCTGTAAATACCAATAAACCAGATATCAGCGGTAAATATTTCATTCTAAGAGTTTAGCAATAATGTTTGTCCAGAAATGAACAGCTTCTGATACAAGACTATTGTCTTGGGTGGAAAAGTTTAATTATGGCAATATATTTTAAAAAAAAAAATTGACAAAATGTAAACTTTGCCCAGAGAAAATCTTTCAACCTTAGAATATTTTTTTTAAAAAGTTAAATTAAATTTAGGACCAATTAATATTCCACTATGTATTGTGAATGCTTTAAAATTTAAAAAAACAACAAAAGACATACTGAAATTTTTTTTTTAAATTTGATTTTTTTCTTGGAAATACATTAATAGTCTTCATTTGATGTTATAGGACATCCTTCTAACAAGATGAAGATTCAAGTTACTAGTTTTTGCCTGCCTGTTTCCTTAGCATGATATAAATTTTTTCTTTCATCCATTCTTTATTATGAGGTACATAAGTGCCTGTAGATTTTTGAAATCTGTAAAAGAAAACAAAGTAAAGCCACAGCAGTGATAAAATTTCAGATGCAAACTAAGTTTAGACTGGTAAACACTTCTCAAGTTTTAACTCCCAAAGCTGAAGTCTGTCTAGTTAGGGTAGACTTGACTGGGCATGCATGACCCCATACCATGGTTTCTTGTTCTTCCTCACCAGCCAGTTGTGTGGATTTCCTACCACATAAACGAAAAGTTCTAGTAAAGATTCCCCTGCCAGAGTCAGAAATGCCAGATCCCTTGTAATGCAGGATAAGCAATAAACCTCTAGTGGTTAAACTTGCCACTACATCCCCCTGCCAGAGTTGTCTCCAATGTAGAGATTGGTATATGACATCAATACCTCCTAAATGGTTATTTCTGTCAACATCAGAAATCCATAAGGTTTGCTATAGTATAAAACAATGAAGTTATAAGCCAAAGTGTCTTATTTTTTAAACACTGAAATATATCATAAATTTGGTAATGTAAAGTGTAATAGTACAATCACTATTTGCTTTAATGCACTCACTCATCACATTAACATAAATAAAATCATATTTATATCATTTGAAGCTTAAAAAAAATCGTTAATACTTACACCAGACAGCTGAGATCAGATAACTCATCAATGAAATCAAATAGCTGGCTGATATCATATGTAATGGAGGGACAGTCTGGGTTCATCCGCTTTAGATGCTCTTCATAGATCTTGCAAATACCTCCAGGAAACAGAAAAAAAAAAAAAATACAAAAAATATATATATACATATAGTATTGGAATTAATTATGGATGCACAAATAATAATTTTAACTAAGCAACTTACAATACATACACAGTGCAATTATTACAGAAAATATACAAAATCAAAATCAATACACAATATTGGCTATATGCTTGAGGTCACTGTCATGTTAACAAATGAGTCCCTGCCTAATGGGACGTCTTTCTAAGAGAAGGGTATGATGGATGAGAACCTGCCTGTACCTGATAACAGTTAGTATATCTTCAACCTTATGTAAACCTCTGGCACCATCGACTGATATATAGCCCCACACTTGTACTAATTAACCCTCATGCCTCACTGTAGCTGTTGCATACAGACTGTTTTACCACTCCCCAGTATCTGTGAAAAAACTGCTGCTGATTACTGCCAAACAGTTAAAACTGACTCATCCAAGTTTCATTTCTGCTGCCAATTTCAGCCTTGCCATTTAGTTTTCTATCCTCAGAAAAGATTTTTGGGCATCTACGCATCAAGACAGACCACTTCTCAATATTGTGCATCAAGAAACATCAGTATCCATACTTGCAGCTAGGTCTTTCAAAAGATCTTTATTGGCTTACTGTTTATCACATAAAGAACACAACCTGAGGTATTTAACATTCTTTCTCAACCATATCTACTGTCTGTCAACAGTGCCAGTTTCACGTTCTCTTCAGTCTTATATAAAGCTCCTAAATATGAAGTCGAGCTGCAATCTTCCGCATGTAGTTGTCTTCCATAGATAAGACTTATTTCTATATGCTTGTCATATGATACTCTCCATGAGCCATAGTATTCACCACACTACAATGATATCACTGCCTATACTTTTAGTCTCTGTAGATGTGGCACTTTTTGATCGCTTTTTTATACCCAGCTTTTCTTGTTTTCATAATTATTTCCAGTGCTGTGTGTAAGTATATGCATATATGGAATTTAGATTTCCAGTGCTGTGTGTAAGTAAGTATATGCATATATGGAATTTAGATTTCCAGTGCTGTGTGTAAGTAAGTATATGCATATATGGAATTTAGATTTCCAGTGCTGTGTGTAAGTAAGTATATGCATATATGGAATTTAGAAGAAATTCACTTCAAATGTTTTCAAATATGAAAAGTATTAAAAAAAAATATAGAATTCTTTCAAAATGGGTGGTTTTTTTTTTTTTTTTTCCTCTTCTGAGAGAATTGAAAATTAAATTAAAATAAAATATTACCAAGGCCTAACATACAAAAATTGTGTTTCTGGAAACATTCTTTGAAAGCTAAGGTTCGTACATAATTTTTAAAACCTATCTGGTACAAAATGCAAAGGTAATAAGAATTAAATTTATTTATAAGGATTTTAAAAATGAATAAGATTACAAAATGATTTTTTGCCTTGATGTAAACACTTGTTTACATGAACTGAAAAAAACATCTGAGCTTGTCTGCTATTTTAAGTTTATTCACACTTATAAATTTAGTAAAGTGGTATAATAATTTCCATAGCTCCAGTCAAACTACCATAACAATAATTAATTTGCAACAATTAAAAACATCTATGATTATAGGTAATAATTTAGTAGTGGAAAAATTATTTTTAAAAAAAGTACATAAAATACTTTTTTAAAAAAAAAAGTTTAATTACATTTTTAAATTTAAACCCTAACTTTATTAAGAAGAAGAGAGAGAGAACAAACTTCTGGATCCATACTTAATTTTCCTAGGCCTAAGCATTGTAACCCTTCCACGTTCTTGACTGACTTTAAACCAATCAATCACTATGATACACGTGCACATGATCTCTCTCTAGCTTTAAGGGCATTCATTCAAGAAGAAAAATATTAATTTATCCGTTTTGTTTTCTCGAAAGTGCAGCCTTTATAACAGTTCATCTTACCCACTTTTAAGTAAGTAAACATTACTGTTTCGCTTTTATTTTTGAAATGATATTACTCGACGTGTGGTCACGTGATAAGTGTAAACAAAGTGAATTAACGCTGAGAGCACTTCTCACCTCCAAAATAAAATTGTCTTACCTTCAAGACAGTCCGTTAACGATTCATAATCTGAATAGGTTCTGGTTTCTGGTTTGGGGTTGGGCTGAATTAACATTATTGTGTGAGACTGAAAACAAGCAAACACAATGCGTTACCAATAACCGTTTAAGGGAGATTTCTAATCGGATGACATAAAGCACACGCGTATTTCTTTCAGAGAGGTTGCTACCATTAGGAGTAATTGGCCGTCAGACTCGCCTAGGCAAATTCAAACGTCAGTTCCCAGCAACTTGAGCAACACTGGAGGTATTCTGACAGTCAACGCTTCCGACAGAAGAATCAGTCGTTTTCTTTACTCGAGCGGCTTACTGTGTAGAATCTCTATCGCTGGAAAGGCAGTGCGCCTGGATATCGGGCTCACAGTTTCGCGAGTGTTCGTGCCCCGCGGGGCACCCACCCTTCTTCCCTGCCCGTCCAGGGAAACTAGTAAAGAGTCGGTTATCCCCACCAACAGCAGCGGGTATCTGGCAGACCCGGAACATCCACCCTCCCTCCCTCCCTGACCGCCCAGGGAAACTAGTAGAGAGGCGGCTATCCCCACCAACAGCAGCGGGTATCGGGCGGACCCGGAACATCCACCCTCCCTTCCTTCCTCCCTCCCCGCCCAGGGAAACTAGTAGAGTGTCGGCTATCCCCACCAACAGCAGCGGGTATCTGGCAGACCCGGAACATCCACCCTCCCTTCCTTCCTCCCTCCCCGCCCAGGGAAACTAGTAGAGTGTCGGCTATCCCCACCAACAGCAGCGGGTATCTGGCAGACCCGGAACACCCTCCCTCCCTTCCTTCCTGCCCGCCCAGGGAAACTAGTAGAGAGGCGGCTATCCCCACCAAC
Source organism: Nautilus pompilius (assembly GCA_018389105.1). Taxonomy (NCBI): domain Eukaryota; kingdom Metazoa; phylum Mollusca; class Cephalopoda; order Nautilida; family Nautilidae; genus Nautilus; species Nautilus pompilius. The sequence continues at coordinate 573,446 of JACATO010002141.1, forward strand.
AGCAGCGGGTATCGGGCGGACCCGGAACATCCACCCTCCCTTCCTTCCTCCCTCCCCGCCCAGGGAAACTAGTAGAGTGTCGGCTATCCCCACCAACAGCAGCGGGTATCTGGCGGACCCGGAACATCCACCCTTCCTTCCTGACCGCCCAGGGAAACTAGTAAAGAGTCGGTTATCCCCACCAACAGCAGCGGGTATCGGGCGGACCCGGAACACCCTCCCTCCCTGGGAAACTAGTATAGAGTCGGCTATCCCCACCAACAGCAGCGGGTATCTGGCGGACCCGGAACATCCACCCTTCCTTCCTGACCACCCAGGGAAACTAGTAGAGTGTCGGCTATCCCCACCCGCAGGTGGTTCCCCTCCCCCACCAACAGCAGCGGGTATCTGGCGGACCCGGAACATCCACCCTCCCTCCCTCCCTTCCTCCCTGACCACCCAGGGAAACTAGTAAAGAGTCGGTTATCCCCACCAACAGCAGCGGGTATCGGGCGGACCCGGAACATCCACCCTCCCTTCCTCCCTGACCGCCCAGGGAAACTAGTAGAGAGTCGGCTATCCCCACCCGCAGGTGGTTCCCCTCCCCCACCAACAGCAGCGGACCCGCCTTCAACCAGGCAAGCCAGACGGGTAGCCGGAGCGGCAGGCATTACCTGCGAATGACCACCAACAGCAGGCGGGGGTAAAGTCGAGGAAATAACTGCGAGCCCTGAAGAGTTTGTCAAAACCGCTTACCATTTTCCAAAAAGTCGGCTCACCAACTCCGGAAGTACGCTTAGAATGCTGGGAAAAAAAAACAAAAAACAAAAACAACAAACACCATCAGCGTTCTGGTTGACAAAGGCTATTGTTGTTGCTGTGTTAATGAAACATAATTCAGCCTTTTAATGAGGAAAATAACTTTGAAATTAACGAATTAAATCAAAATGTTAATCTGATTGATTCCAAATTTTTTTTTTTTTTTTAAAAGTGATTATAAATATCTATAGATTAAAGTTTCTACTAGTATTACACTCAAGTCATAGTCACGAGTTTAGGTCTACTTTCACTTTCGGTAACATCACCAGACAGGCGATGATCAAGTGTATAGTCTCAGATATTTCTACTCGTAACCAAATTTGTGGAATCAGCGTTAAAAGAGGTGCATTATAAACCGGTTTTTATCAATCAAAAGGATTCCCTTCACTAGATATCTCTAAAGAACCGTTCAATATCGCCGCAGCAAAGGCAATAGAAACTGTACCCACCAAAAGCTTGTCATCATCATCCCCTTTATTTCATCTTATTTTGTAACAATAAGGGTATACAACAATAACAAATAGTGCTGCTAGGTAACGCTCCCCCCCTCGACTTAGTTTCCTACTGTTTCTTAATATGTTTTACAAAAAATGTCCCTCTACCTCTATTTGTTGGCTCTCTTTACTTCAGAAACTTGTTTGTAGATCACACTATGTAAAATAGGGAAAACAACTCTAAACAGTAGAGTGGAAAACGGCAATGTTATGTCACCTATACCCATGTGATATCCACTTTCAGCATAACTGAATAAGGAAGTTAATATGTAATTTCTAGATGCTAAGAATTATATTCAATAAACTATCTTCTCAAATAAACAGCATTTGTAAACGATTGTAGATTTATTTGTTAATGCTTTTGAAGTGGTTGACACATTCAGTATTTATTGCCAATTTACATTAGTTATTAGCATTAACATTAGTTAAATCTAAGATGTACCAGTTAAAAATACTGAAAGTCATCAGCACAAACATCTATCCATCCAAAACAGCTCTCTCATTCTATGAACTAAACTAGGCAGATGACAGAGCATGAATACAAACAGCTGACTGGATAAAATAAACTTAACCAACCTTTAATTCTTGATCAATAGAGACACTGCATAACACAGAGCTCTACAGACTCTCGTGTTATGGGAACCAATCCAGTTATTGTCTGGACCTGTCTAGTGCTTCCTGGTTTCAATTAATGTTGATAAAGCCAGAACTTTAACTCTATGGTCATCATGGGTTATTAATACCGGTTTTTTTTTTTTTTTTTTTAAGATTCTCAGACCAATAATCCATCAGCAGTGCAAATTTTAAGCCTCTTCCTCATTTGATAGAAATGCCCTACTTTAAGCATAAAGCATTGTTAAAAGATATTCTATTGTCATTCTGACAATGATTTTGTGGCCAGACAGACATAATAAATTAACACTAAAAGTGATGTTATCACAACACCACACCAAAGCCTAAATCCATCAGTTTACTTTTGTGCTAACCTTTTTTTTTTTTAAAAAATCAGAAATGAGAAAACTAACCAGAATGCATCATTTCAAACCTTTCTGATGGTGCATGCCACCACCAATGCTCAGCTTTGCTGGACATTTTAGGTTAGCACTTCAGTTTACTCATTATTCAAGATATCTGAGAAAAATGTCTCTTTGATATATTTTGATTTGCGTGGAGGATAAACAATAATAGCAGCAGTAATGAAACAGTCAATGCGTAGTATCTCCTAGATGTAAATGAGTGGTACTAAGTTGCTTCACAATATAGTTAAATTAAGGCATACTTTTCTATTTCAGACACTGAGAATGTACCAGTGTCTCTACAATACTGGTTCTTTAGCTGATAGTAATAACAAGTATTCAATTTAAAGAAATGCAAAGCAGTTATATTAATTACAACAAATAAGATAATTACAATTTTACGAATATAATGGCATCATGAACACTGGTATTAATTTACCAGTTTTCCAGGCTAGCATTTTATAGCAATTAAAAATCTACAGTATTTAGAAAGCAACAACAATTTTGTAGTATTTGATACATTTTATTATGTAATTATTTGATAACTGAAACAAATTAGCATTTTTCTATATGCTAAAAGATGCTAACATATTTCAAAATTCCTTGATTATACAGTGTCCATTGTTGTTTGAGATGGTAGTTATGACAATCCAGCTGTTCTGTTCCTCTACCCTCAGATGGCTGACTATGAAGAACTTGATACAGCAAGTTTCTTGAGATGTTCCATAAACACTTGTAAGCTGACATCATCTGTAAGCACAGGAGCTCCACTATCCTAAAGAAAATAAACAAGCTTTAAAATGTTATACAATTTTAAAAGGATTACCAGTTTAGTTTGTTTAAACAGTCTAGAACTAAACATCTATTTTTCTGGCACTATTGTTGTTATTATTTGTAGTAGTTCTATTGTCTTTTTTACCCAAATCTTTATATTTTTAATGTGAAACTAATTTAAAAAAATAATGTTTTAGTATTTGTAATAATGTGATTTATTCATTGTTTTGTTAACTAAATGCTATATTCAAGCAAACAAGAGGAAAATACCCATTAATGTTAAAAAATGAGGAAAATGTTATAGTTGCCTATACTTAATTCTTATATAAACCAAAATAAACTACATATAATTGTCTTTGGCAATTTTATATAATGATCATTCCTACCAATGGAACACAATGTTGATAACCCTTTTCAAGCCACTAATCACATAGAGAATGTATAAGCTAAGCTGATGCATGCCAGTCAATTATACCACTATTTTAAACCAAAACATGAAGAATGGAGAAAAACTAATTTTCCATCCACTTTCAAAGCTGCAGTTTGTTTTCTCACGCCATCACACGTCCACATCCAAATCCATTATATAAAAGAAACCATCTGTCACCAGTATCTTTTTTAACACACTGCATGCATGAGAACACACCACCCCACAACCTGTTCCCTTCACCACCAACAAGAAAATAAAGCTAACCTCTGAAATAACTTGTGTCTGGTGAAATGTGAAAAAATAAATTAATTTTAATTTAAACCGTTTGCATACCACATTTTTATATATTTTCATAAGTTCTAACAAGTATGAATTAATTCTGTGAAATAATATAAAATACTGTATGCACATGTTAAACCTCATTGCTTTACAAATTCTCAGATATGAACTTAAAAAAAAAACTTAAGGACCCCATACATACCGTAATATTCCCAAAGCAAAATAAAAAGCAAGTGGAAACTAGAGAAAATGCTCAACATAAAATTTCTAATTAAAAAATTGTGTTGTTACTAAGGTATGCGACAGTAGTACAATACTTTTTAAAAGAACCTACCTGGCCCCAAGCATACATGTTGTTATGCGTTTGAGAAGGGTTCACTTTAGAAAGAAGAAACCTAGCCTGCAAGAGAACAATTGTTATTTAATCATCACAAATTAAGCATTTTTTAAAGCAACACAGTTACCTCTTAACTATATACGAATGGGCACATTAATTAATTTTTAATACATTTTTTTCATCAGCACTACCAAGAGAGAAATTTATATTAATAGCACAACTTTCCTGGATTTTACTTTTTTCTCAAACTTAAAAAAAAAAAAAAACACACATGGAATGTCCTACTAATTGCAGGTCAAAGGGCTGTAGAATGAGATGGACAATACAGTAATCAGTAACAGCAGTCTCTTATGTTAAATGCCCATTTTTACAGAGGACACTATGAAGGTTAACAACCTTAAAGCATGTGCATAAAGTCTGTTTTAAAGAGCTTACCTGGGAACCTCCAGCTTCAGTATCCATGTACCTGGGCATTGGAAATCTTGTTTGCAGTATGTCTTGGGCATCATCTATAGGAGCCTGCAATAGCTGTTTGAAATTTTCATACTCTGGCTGGTTGTGATACCCCTGCTTCCGCCACATGGCTATTGTCTGCAAGCAGCATTAGAAGTGAAAATCAATCTCATGGATAGCACAGATGCCTTCAGCTGAATATGCCGCTCCTAAACGACTGCATTTTACCCTAATATTCTAAAGAAACAAAGTTCACAAATTATTTTTGCTGATTTTATAATTCAGTTTCTTCTCTTTATATCATTTAACTGTTTTAAATTTGCAAAAGAAACACAGGTTTTGGTGCTGCAAAGTTATACCAAATATTTCATGGTTTTTCTACCTTTAAAACTGTAATGATTATTTTGTTTTGAAGATCTACATGATTTTTCTCTCATTTTGTAGTTAATTAAGAAAAAGAACTTGAAAAGTGATGCAACATCAACTTTATGCAATTCTTACTTCTCCATGGTAGATGACAATGTGGAAAAATGTGTCCATCAACAGTATCCTGTCAGCCTGAATGCTGCTGGTATCAAGTAATACAGGCTACAAAACAAAATCGAAAGCAGAAACATTAAAATAATTATTTCTAAAGAACTTAAAAACAAACATAAGTGTAGTTTCTGAAATCAAATTTATACATGTACAAATGTACCAATTTAATTGTTATTGTGGCCAATTTAAGCAAGTGCTCAGATGCTGCAGCAATTCATGCAACAAGTTAAACAAAACTGACCAAAATTCAAGCATTAGGCAGTTATGTTCAAGGTTATAAAAGAAATCGGTGAAAGTGATCCAGATATGTTCTTCTTACAGGCTGAATGGTTTTATTGTAGTAGACAAAAACAGTGCAGAAATTACAGTTTCTGTAATATACAGCAGCATTGTTCAGAGCTCAAAGTACAGACAAAATTAACGGTCTTTTCTTATAACTGCCTAATTTACCTTTTTAGAATTTATTTGGGATAAACTGACTTTAATTTGGAACAATATATGCAAATACAAAGACTTCTCTTCTTCATATTATACCACCTTTATGTTTTTACAACAGTTACAAAACCTTAAGATGCTACAGTTGAACACAATTACTGGACAGATTAACAAATCCATGTGAACAGTAACAAAAGCAGACAATAACCCCAAAGAGAAACAATAAAATAGATAAGATTTTTAAACAACAAAACAATAACATTTTGCAGTGGGACAGTGCTTTTTTAATATGTCATTTGTAAATCAAGTGACTGGCTGAAAACAGAAAGAAGAAGAAATTTGGTGAATACTGAAAAGCCTCTACTATTAACTGTTTTCAAGTGTAGAAAGGTTGTCATTAAGAAAAGCTTAATAAAGAAAGAGCTGTTGTATGTTTTCACACGGAAGGATATATATTCAAAACTTTGCATTCAAGGAACTGCCAAGTTTTTTTTGTTATACAATGTGAGATGGTTGTACAAATTGTTTCCTGTCATGCTTAAACAAAGTTAGTTTGAAATGACCTACCTCAGGAGTGCCACTGAAAGAGTAAGCGTAGAGAATAGGCTGGATCATAATCAATGACTGGGTTAGATCTTCACGGTTCAGCATGTGCCTAAAAATGACCAGATCACTTAAGTGCACACCACATATTCTAAAACAACTGTACAAGATACAAGAGATATACCATAACAAATTGCTGAGTAAGTCAGGTACTCAACATTGCTGGTCAATTACCCCAAATATAAATAATAAAGAGTTCATGGCAATATTTAGTATAAAATTTGCAAATTCCTTCAAAAGCTAATTTTAATTTTACACATGCATCATTTAAATCTATAAAGATATTTTTCAATAACCTCTACTAATTTATCCCTAAAATTTAAAAAAAAAAAAAAAAGTGTATTCTTACCTGTAGTAAGTTGTTTCATCAGGACTGTTATTGAACACCTGCAGGAATTGGGAACGTCTCAGATGAAACATAAACTGTGGATATAGTGAGAAGTTGGTGGAGAAGCGAAAAGAGTTTGGATCATCTTTATGGTAGTCTCCAAATTTCTGACACTGAAAAGAAAAATAAGCCAGTATTTAATCTGAGAGTAAAGTCTGTCTGGCATCAGGTAAGATAATTTCAATAAAAACAATTTGATTCGTGTTTTATGCATTCACAGACTGAAAAGGAAATACTTAAATCTTCACACTGTTACACTTTTCTTGAGAGAATGACCGCCAAAAAGCAAATTTTAGTCTGCATAAGTAGACTACGATTTTGCCATGGTAATTTTTAGTAAAATTCACGACTGAGGTACAGGAAAAAAAAAAGAAGCAAACAATTCCTGGAAAGATCACCAAATACCACAGTTTTTGTTACATAAACATGAATAGAAGCTTCTAAATAATGAATTAAAACCAGTAATATAAACACTATTGCTTCTGAACCATTGATAAGTTTAATTGTTACTCTAGAATACAAAATGGCTGTTGTACATCATAAGGTTGTCAGCCTTGATTCCAAGTCTATTGTCTCACAAGACATCTTTGTAAAATGAAAACGCTCTCTGTCCATGCTGTTAACAGGCAAAAAAAGAAAAGATCCCTCAAACCAATTACAGCCAGATTTGGAAATTGATTTTTTAAGTCATACCAAAATCCAGCACTGATGTAGCTTAAATTCAGCTTTCACCAAGACTTTGTCTTCAAGCATGGGAATCAAGTCAAACATTCAGCATGCTTTGAAAAGAAAGTTGCAGCGCGTTGACAAACCAGACAGAACTTGTCCCATATTGCAGGTTTCAATTCTGTTGCTGCTTTTGGCGAGGGCTTTCTTAGCTAACACGTTGTCAGTTGTGTCACCAAAAGATTTTGCCCAACCGGAAAAATTGGCCACATCATTTGCCACCTTACATGATCTGATTTCTGGTTTTTTGTAAGCAGTAAGAGTTGGTATTATTCTCAAACCCAACACTTCTATTGCTGCAACATCTGTTTTATGTTCGCTGATCCACTTAAGTTAACTACATCCTCAACAGCTGAACTACATCTTTTGCTATCACCAACTAAGATAATGCAGTACACGTCACATGACTGCCTTCAGAAAAACTACTTTGAGACTTTGTTCCCAGGTTTTAGTCAAGTATGTGGTAGTCACTGTCAAAAGCAGTGATTTTATTTCCATCACTGTTTGACTCTCAGTTTTAAAGTTTACAACCTATAATCAAATGCAGTCGATTAAAAAAGACTATTTATGAACTCTCAGTCCACTGACGGCTTAAAGTGTCTGCCTAAAGAGTAACATGTCACTGCTACATTATTTAGGACATAGTGTCCTAGCAACTTCTGCTACAAGACTGTCCAACACAGTCATTCAGTATGTTTTGGGCCATTTACATGACTTTCAAGAAGCTTTGGTAAGTACATATTTTGCAATTGATCTGAACAAACCAGTGGGTTTTTTAAAGAGCTTTTCAAAAAAAGATTGTCTAGGAATACTAATGGTGCAGAAAGCCTCTGTAAATTAGTAAACTTCTGTTTTTGTCTTTCCAGAAGCAGCACTCACCATCCTTTCTACTGCAGATTCAATGGCTTGTACTTGTGTTTATGTAAAACACTACCAATGTGTTTTTCAAAGCTTGATTTTTACTTGTAATCCATGGGAATATCACATGACTGTCCAAAACATCCACCACCTTTTTTAATGCTCTTTTTGGATAATTTGCCACTTTACTTGCTGTCATCAGTTTTTAACTCCACTTGCTTCCACTCATCTCATTCAGCTATTGGCTGACTGACCCACATATGCATGATGCACACAAATTACAGAGATTGTATTTTTAGTGCATGATGTACAGATTTTTTTAAAAAAGAAATAAAGATAGCACCCAATCTAATGTTTTTAAAGCCATTTCCAAGATTTCATAGACCTTTTTCAAATTCATGACAAAACCACAGCCATAATCAATTATTTTTTTATCATGCATTTCATAACAGAAAGAATAAATTACATTCTACCTTCTACTATTGGAGAACTAAGCTTTAGTTAGCTTTCTATTCAGATTTGTTAAAACAAATAAGAAACAGCATCTCTGTTATTCTATTTTAAGAAATTGTGCTAAGAATTAACCTAGATGTGATGATTATAGGATAAAAAAACAAAGCAAGGTGGATTACTGTAGGATAGTGTGTGCTGACTTGAGTATAGAATTTTGTTAGTGGTGAGATAAAGGGAGTTTTGGGGTATTAGACTTTGTGACCAATCAACTTCCCTGGATACAATAGGTGGAGCCAAAGAAAACCTATTAGAACTAGTTGTTCGCAGTTCTTTCTGTTAACAGCAGCTATCAAGTTGCTAGTGTTGTCTTGATTTATCAGGAAACTTAAGTTTGTAGACCTAAGATTCAATGTGACTTAACTATTCTTTCAAATATCTAGACCCATATAATAAATACAATATACAAAACAAAACCCTCACTGAATTATATACAAGGCTCAGATACTGCATTCATATGATGGCAATGTTCCGTCATATAAAAACTTACCAGTCTGATCAACATCCTGTCAAGCCAGCGTAGCACATCAGGCCCATCATCAGTTTCTGCCCTAAATATTCCAATTCGTCCCATAAGAACTGCTGCTGCTTCCTGGTCAAACCCTGCAGCTATATGCTGGATATTTGTTGTGGCATCGGCCCAACTGAAATCAAAGGAGATAACTCATGTTTTCTGTGAAAAGCATCTTTAGAAAAATGGAAAGTAAGAGCATGCAGAAATCATATAAACAAGTTTTTATTTATTCATTGTATTTTTGAAAAAATTTAGGTACATATTGGCATAAAAACAACTTTTACAAAAAACAAAAAAATTTTCTTGCAATGCCAGACTTACTTCCTGGCCACAGTTGACACTCTAACACGTCTTTGTCCACTTGAGTGCTGGTACTGAGTTATAAACTGGATGTAGCCTCTGCCACCTTGTGGAATTGGTGCATTATGCTGTCAAAAAAAACAACAACCACATTTGAAGAACTATAATGAAGAATGTAAGATTTACAATTTTCCCCATTCCAAAGAAAGCTATTTATCTTGCATTATCTTTCTTTTTTTTTGTCTGTACATATATTTATAGGGAGTGGGTATTAATCTTGTCAGAGTAATCCCATAAATTTTTCAATGTTTCAGTATAGACTTCTTACAGCTTGCAAAGTCAAGATCAATACCCACTTTCCATTAATATACAGACATACTCAGAAAGTTAAAATTAAACAGCTAGTAAATTAACATCTAATGCTAACTTGAAACAATTTTTCCCATTTAAAGATAGATCACAACCTCAGATAAATTCCATGTTTTATTTTATAAAATGTCAGAACTGTAGATTCATATACAAGTTTTCCTTTCATCTCATCATTTAACCAAACAATTTAAAGTGGGCATGTCAAGATCTCAGTATTATAGCACCCCCTTCATCAAAAATTGGAAACCAGCAATCAATGATCAGACTTCAATCTCTCTATTAATTAAAAAAATTTTTCTTCAGGCACTCATCTACATACTCCATATAAATACAAATACTGTAAACCTGGCTCTTTACTTATTTTTTGTTTGGCTGAATTGCTTTGTGTTGAAGAAGGATGTTATATCATCTCAAAAGTTTTATATTTAGTCTTGATTTTGTTTACTTTTTTTTTTTTTTAAGTTTAGTTTTCAAAATACATAACCTGGATACCTGATTGACAACTTCAAAAAATACTGCCAAAGTTGAATTTGGATAAAGTCCACACATCTTCCACTGGCACGTTCCACCAAGTCCCAGTTCGGTGTCTGATACAGACGTACTCTTTGTACCCAGCGACACACAAGAGCCAATGGCACCAGACACCTTCAACTCACGAGATGTCTGAAGAATATAAGTGAAAATAAATTATGCTTGTATTCCATGCAACAAAAAATAATTAGAAATATTGTTTCATAATTTTTATTTCAACATAAATAAGTTTATTAACCCTTTGAACCTTGGTGGCCGGTTCACTGACCTACCAGCTAATTTTCTTTACCAATGAATAATATGGTAATTCCCAGCCAATCAGTGACTATGTCTCGTCTGAGTTTTGATCTGCACTACTGGCAGACATTGTAGCTCAAGCTTTTTAAACGTTTTGAGCAGTCTGGACATCCAGGAAGCTCAGGATTCAAAGGTTAGACTAAAAGTTTTGTCAGTCTCTTGCTTTTTTTAAAATCTTTCTTTTTTTTTTTTTTTTAGAAATCTTACCCTCGCATAACTAAAAACACTTAAAAAAAAAAAAAAGAAAACAAAAAACTCCAACCCAAATAACAGTTAAGAATTGTTACCTTTACATCAAGAGTAGCACCAAAACCCATTTTGAATTCTCCTTTTATGTCTTTGGAAAACACTCGCTGAAAAGTTTGCTTGAAGAGAGAGGTGTTAAAGGAGTCACCCATCACCATGTGACCTCTGAAAACAGACCGACAAAAGTCAGGCTTAAACGAAACTACTAAATAAGTTTACTGTGTCAAATTACAACCAAACACTAATCATTACAATGGCTCTTTTAGTCACAATTATTTCTATCTACTTAGAAATCTAGGCACTTTAAAATTGTTGGCGGTTGGTCTGCTAGTTTAAAAAACAAGATACATGCGAACGTTCTTACCCCGTGTAGTTAGCGGCGAACTTCAATTCATGCAGTCCTGTCTGATCTAAAGCACAAGAGTAAATGTCAATTACATGCCCGTTATTGGCCGATCTATTGGCAAGTGCTTCACAGTGCTATTAAAGAGAGAGAAACAAACAAACAAAAAACAATGTTTAACAGAACCATTACAAGAAAAAGAAAACAGACTGCATTAACTAAAGCTTTTCTTTAAGTGGATTTTGATTTACTTCATTTTTTTTTTTAAAAAATTGAAAACTGACATCTAAACCGATCTGCTTAGCCTAACTTGGTAAAGTTGCTTTAATATTATAATTTCAAAATTATCAGTATTTCTGTTTAAAGAAAAAAAAATCCTATACCTTCATTGATTTTTTCATGAACTTGCAGTTGTCCTTTTCGATGTCATGATGTGATCTGATTGTGTTCTTCAGCTCATCTCCAACCACCATACCAGGACCCTGGGTGCATGGACCCCCAATAAAGAGCATAATCCTGGCACCAGTGTTAGGGTAAGTGCACTAGAGTATCCCCAGGTAGTGAGAGGTAAAAAAAAACAGTTCAGGGATCAACAAATTCATACGTCAATGCTAAGAAGGCAAACAGAGCTTCAAGTTATATCGCCCAACTTAGCATAATTAAAGTTAGGTTATTACCTTAATTTGAAAAAAAAATCTGAAACCAGAGAATTCAGCTCCTAACTCTTCCTTCTGTTAATCTGTACTTACCAGTGTACTGAGACAGAAAGGATAATGACAAGAAGAAAAACTGTCAATAAGATTATGAAACTGGACTGACTTTAAAAAAAAAAAAAAGAAATTAAATGTATTAAATGCTGAAAGTACAGTTGATCAGAAAGGCCGAAGTTCGAGCTAAAAGTCCCATAATATACTTGGTATTCAAAACTGGAGCTGAGGGTCTCATAAGATAAGGGAAAGCAAGTCATCAGCATTTAATTACTACAAATACATTATTTGAAAATACTCTGGTTTGTACGTTTTTCTTAGAATTACTAATATAAACCTCATCAAGAAAAAACATGAAATGCTGGTATCTTATGTCAAGCTTACCTCTAAAAGTCCCACAGCTATGGAAAGTGCAACCCCAGTAGATCTCAGGGGCCTTTTACCTTGAGTTACTGGCCAAGGATCTCTCTGTAGTTCACCGAGGAGGTCAGTCAAACTCATGTCACACTTGTGTACTGGCTGCAAAAACCTGTAATGACAGCCAGTAAAAAGACAGATTAACCAAGTTCAACAATGGATTTCACAGTCACGTCTCAATAAATTAGTGGCATTGATTTAAAGGCAAGCTTTGCACCGACTATAACCGCTATACCATAATGCTATATGACGACCTAATGACATTCAGAATTACCATATTTTTTGATGCATAAGTTAATACTCCCCTCCCATCAGAAGTATAGGCTTCAACCTCTACTCCAAATAAACTTACCTATAAACAGAGTCATTGAAATTTCTTTAATGAAAAAGGACTCTTATTTTCTGAAATATAACGTAAAACTGTTCATCTGAAGCAGACTACAGAAATTACTGACCAAAACATTTGCTGATTGGGTGAGCAATTCACCACCAATACACTAACTGAAGCATGTGAAGTTATCCAATGAATAACAAGTGCACTCACCAACATGTTCTATCTATCTTTTCAGTTCTAATTATAAATACCCACAAACCTCATCCTAAGTCATACAAGGCAGCTTTTAAGTTCACTGAAAAAAAATGATGATACTACAACCATGCACGGAAAACAGTGTCAGTGAGAAATGTTAGGGGCTGGCATAAAGTGAAAGATACATTACAAACTATAACGAAAATCCAAAAGGGAAATTGTGACTGTAAAGCTAGGTGGACTAATATTGAGGCTAAGTTTGAGGAACCCAATGCACCATGTGACTTACTACTGTACAGCTGAGATTAAAGACCAAACAGATTGCAACTGATGATCGCAGTCTAAATTTCTCCCTATCTTTCTTTCACTGGTGTACAGTATTCACTGTGGCAGCTTCCCAGAGGCGTATATAATATTATCGCTGAGCATGTTGACCTCCCACCGTTGGCTTAGTTGTGAACCCCAAAAGTTGGACAATTTGAAACTGAGCTAAGTATCACCTCACACTATTAAAAATGAAACTAAGATGAATTTCTGAATTTGAGTTCTGTAATATCTGAAAACCAAATAAAAGTGTCAAAGATAAATAAAACTGACATGTTTGGATTTTTAAAGTAGGTGGTTCAACACAGCACAAATGACACAGGATCAGCTGATAACTGATGTCATGCAGTGACTAAAATAAACACCGGACTTTCAACACCAGAACTGATGATGTTTGCAGTCTGTTTCAAATATCCCTCCATGATTACAAACACGTTGAAAGACTATTTCAACACCCCATTTATCCAAAAAATCATTCTACAAAGTAGTTCAATGATATTCACAAACAATTCATTAATATTCATGAGTCTGAAAGTACTGTAGACAGTGATGTGATAGTGTACACTGCTCTGAATGGCTGAAAGTTTGGCTGACTACCGTAGCTGACCTAGCCTCGTCATATACTCCAGATTGACTTATCTATGGACAAAAAAAGAAAAAAATTACCCAATTCAACAAACTCCACATCAACTTAGAACAAATGCCAATGGAAGCTGCCATAATGTTTAGTTATCAAGAGCTGCCTTAACTGATTCAAGAGTATTTTTGGAAACAACAAGCAATGAAGATGTGTAGTGCTAACCTGTTAGCAGGCAACTGATAATGCTGCTGTGGGCCCTGTGGGTTTTGGGGGTTGCGAGATTGTGAAGAACTCCCAGAACCCCGACCAATACCTAACATCTCCTGAAAAAAAAAAAAAACAAAACAACTTTCTGCACATTATAACATAAAGGAAGTACTTATGCTGCAACTGTTACAAAATAGAATAATGTATATACTAATTTAAAATACTCAGGCTGTGCAATGAGTGTTTGAAAAACAGTAAACTGAGAAATTAGTAAGAAAAATTGTCATGTCCCAATGCAAAGACGAAATTCACTGAGATGCTTGAGCATTTTTCTTTGTTGCCAAAATAAACAGGAAAAAACTCTGATGCAATTTATCCAGTCCAAGGATAAATATATCATCTATTAACAAAGTTTAGTTATAATAAATTATTGCTTAGTAATAATAATAATAATAATTACAAAAATAGAGATTAAATTTGCTAATGGTTTCATAAAAATAAGAGTCAAAGCAAAATCCTGGTTTTTGAGATTTGTACTGCAGTCCAGTGACTTATGACATCACAGGTGCCCTGATAAGGAGTAGACAGAGAACAAGCCATATGCTGTAAGTACATACAACCAAAGTAATATCCAAACACTGATAACAGCTGTCATAAGCAGCTACCCAGGAGAAGTCACTTGTTTAAACAAGAATGTACCTGTATCTGTTTTGCATTGAGATCCTTCGTTCCTCTAAACACATAGCTTTTGGAGCAACCTTCACAGCCTAATTCATGAACCTGAACCATCTTGCCAAATGTTACCAAGCCAATCAGCGCATTAGGTGGCAGGAGACTCAAAGACATCTGAAGAGATTCCTGAATATAAGAAAAACATCATTCATCAGTTGCACCATCATGAAAAACAACAAAAAAACAAAACCTGACTTTAGAAGAAAGTGAAATAAGCAACCACCAACCCTACAAAGACAATACATTAATAAGATGGCAGCACAAGATAAATATTTGTAGAAAACTTGAATGGCTTTTCAAAGTTGTCTCTACTATTACTTATTATTAGTTTGCTAAATACTGTTGCTTAGTTTAAAAAGTAATAAAGAAAATGCACACTAACATACAGTAACCAATCTGAATAAATACAATATGATTTTCAAACTTCTCTACTTGAGGGGAGATGAGAAATAAAGACTTTTGGAAGGAATATTGAGGTAGGTCAGCATTTCATCTAATGCTTTCAATAAAAAGAACCAGCAAAGAAAATCATTCTGTCAAACTGTGAATAATGAATGCTAGATGTTGTAAAATATAGTTTTTATTTTAATGACAGCTACAATCTGACAAAAAATAACTCCCCAAAACTATGTTTATTTGGTTGTTTATTTCAAACTGAGAAATTTGTATGAATAACTACACACTCCATTCAGACACCAACCAACATATTTAGTTTTTCTTTACAGGTGTGACAGTTTAAACATGAAATTAGTCATCAAATACCTATGATTTGAAAGTGCAATCTTAATGTTAAAGCTAATTACCATAAATGTGTGTCAACATTTTAATTAATGCAGTAGTTTCCCTTAAGGATCCATCTCTTCTCTGCTTAGTAGTTAAGGAGTCTTCATAAGGAGAGACAAAAACCACTATACTGTTTTTTACTCATAATTAAAGAATTTATTTCATGTATTTATGAACTCGTAAAAACAATTTACTATGAGTATATATATTTTATTCTCTTATTTTAAAGATTGCCTTCAAATTTAGAAATAAAATTAACTCGAAATAAATCAAGTCACACAGAACCAGTAAGGTACAGCTGACCAACGTTTTATCCTCAATAAATTTGCAGAATTTTGCAACACCTTTTCATTAAAAAAAAAAAAAAACAATACTAAATGATAAACAAAACATTAATAAATCTTCAAACCTTCACCGCTTGCAAATCTTCATCTTCCATACAGGTATCCAAAACAATGAGAAAGACTGGAGGATGACAGGTAGCTCGCTGAAAAGATAATAAAAACTATTTTTAGCATAACTTGACATAGCAACATCCTTATTTTACGATGATTATGACCAGGGTTGTGATATAAAACAAAGTAATTAAAATGCTGACACATCTACTAGTGTCACTTTATGAATGTTTTCGTTATATTCTCATCTAACAAAACAACACATGCATCTGTCAGTGTCTCTTATGCATGCACAAGCCAAAAACAGACATTTTCGTATGATTGAGTTACCTTGGCCACTGTAGTATGTGTCATATAACCTTTTAACTCTTTGTCAACCAAAAGCTTGAGCCATGTCAGCATTTTATTTCAAGTGCTGAATGTGGTTTCTTGTCCCTGGGTGAAGGTTACTCCCAAGTCACACAATTACTATAAAACCACAAATGTTCACATAATGAAGTTACCAAACAATGCGAGTACAGGCTAGGCTATGAACTAGCAGTAGTTGGTGGTGGCTAATGAAGTCGGTGCAAGTGCTATCAGCTGACTGTCACTGTAACAATCACCCATCCTAACTGCACTATTTCAGCACATTCTATCCAGAACAATTGCAGTAGATTAGTGGGACCTGTTGTTCCAAGTAGATGCACAAAATCAGCTACACTACACAGATTTCTAGTATTTTACACACCTCTAACAGCATAGGTGGATTTGGAGTGGATTAAGATTTTGGCAGACTGAAGCAGAGTTCTCTTCTCTGGTGAGAGTAAATTTAATATTCACTTTTTGATGATCATTTAAGTTTTTGGCAAAAGTCAAACCAACATAATGCTGACTGTAATGTATTAGAGACAGCCTTTTGGGATATGGCAATGTTTTGTCTCAGGTGCTATGTTATGTAACCACAAAAGTGATCTAATTCTCTTTGATAGAACCATTACAGGTCAGTGCTACCTGGATGAGGTCAATAAATCTTATATAATTTGTTTCATGGTAATCAATTCACCTTCATTGACAATAATGCAACCACCTTCAAGAGGAATATATCCAATGTCTTTGATGGCTTGCTTGTTCCCCTGAACTAAGTCTATTAAAACATGTCTGGGATAAGCTCTCCACATGCTCCTGGAACCATTCCAGAAGTGTCAAGACTTGACTAAAGAGTGGAACATGCTACCAGACTCTGTCAAAAGTCCAGTGAACAGTTTAAGATGCAGGTGCAATGCTAAAGCACAAGCCACAAGCATCTATACCAGTGGTTCTCAACGTGGGGCATATGCCCCACAGGTGGGCAATTCGATTTTTAAGGGGGGCAATTTGATTTTCAAGGTGGGTGGGCAATTGAGTACGAATGAAGAGGTCTGGGTCCAAATATATCACCACATGGGGGCATCAGGATTTTAGAGGTGATTAGGTGGGGAATGGCCCAAAAAAGGTTGAGAACCACTGATCTATATATACTACTAATTTTAGGATATATAGATAGTAATGATTTGTTGTCATTATTACATCACTAAATATATCAAGCAATATTCAGATATTGAGCAAAATGAACTGTATGCCAAATTCTATGGTTAATTTTTAAATTGCGTGAAGCAATTTCTATCCTCAATAAATTTGTACAGTTTAGATACAATATCCCAACACACACACTCAGAAATGACTATGGAGAGGAAAAACTCAAATAAAATGTGTAAAAATGAATTGCTTCATAATAGTCATGAGTTGATAGAGCAGACTCACTGTTGTCATGCAAACCACCAGAAAGTGCCACACCTACAGGATTATAAAAGTATAGGCAGTGAATACTATGGATCCTTGGAAGAAAATATCACATGAAAAGCATGTAGAAATCAAAGTCTTAGCTAGTGAAGGCTACTCCATGGGAAAGATTGCGGACAAACTTATGTTTCACAAGCAGCTGTATGCAAGATTCCGAGGAGGATATGTGAAAATGGTATTGTTGACAATATACACATCCGAGGAAAAAGGCACAGACCCTTCAAAAGTGATGTGAAGTACCTCAGGGTATAGTTCCTACGTGACAAATAATAAGCCAGTAAAGATTTTGTAAATGACCTAACTGTAAATGTGGGTGTTGTTTCTTCAAGAACAGTAAGAAACACATTAGTTTGAAGTAGCCTCAGCGGATGTGTAGTTGCTGGAAACCTTTGCTGAGAAGAGAAACCAAATAGCAGAGTTGAGGTGGGCAGCAGAAATGAAACGGTGGGAAGATCAAACTTGGAAGAAGGCGCTCTTTATAGATGAGTCCAAGTTTGAACTGTTTGGCAACAATCAACAGTTTGTTCAAAAGCGGACCAGAGAGTGGTAGAACAGTCAGGGTTAACAGCTACAGTGAAGCATAGGGCTGGATCAGGGTTAGTGTGGAGCTGCCTATCGGTGTCCATAAAATCAAAGGTTTACAGACTGCCAACAGGTACAGGCAGGTTCTCATTAATTATGCCATTCCCTCCGGAAGATGTCTTATCGGACAGAGATTTACCTTATAACATGACGACTCCCCCCTATAATACACCCAATGTTGTGAAAAACTATCTGGAACATAGTAAAGAGGCTGATGGAATGCTCAAAGATGTCTTTGGCCTGCATGAAGTCTTGATATGAACAGCATTGAGGCTATATGGGGTTATCTGGCTACTGAGAAAGTCAAACAGCAGCCAAACACCTTGGATGAATTGTGAAAACTGCTACACAATATTTGGAACAACAATCCAGCCATACATTAACAACCTGTATGGAAGCATGAAAGCAAAGTGACATACTCAACATAAATAAAGCAAAGGGCTCACATACTAAATACTAGTGCAGTGTAGAACATATTTATTTTGTTTTTGTATATTTTTTGTAATAATACATTTTGTATGTCCGGTGTGTTTTTCCATAATTATTTCCAATTATATACACAGATGTTTAGATTCAAATTCTCAAATTTTGAAGTCTGGAATCTTTCTTCCCAAGCAAAGTTAATCATTTTTAGGGTGATGCTTTAGCAATACATAAAGAAGTCAGTGTTTTTTCCATGAAGGATAATAAACAAGGAAAAAAAAACAACATTTTTATAAAATATAATAATATTGAGATACATTCAGTAAATATGATGATAATTCCTTTCCCTCTTTAAGAAACTCTAATATCAAAAGCCATAAAGCCCATCTACAAATCTATTTATTAAAAAATATACCAGTTTAAACCAATTTTTGAAAAAAATATTCATTTTAGAAAAATTATCAAACTAACTTTTATTAATCAGGTATAATTTAAAATAGGTTGAGATATTTTTTTTGGTTCACAGATTCACAAAAACTAAGAGAAGCCTAACGATGGGAGAAGTTCAACAACTACTCTTGATTTACAGAATCTGCAAAATCATTCCCTGTGCTTTGTTCTATCAGGTGAGCTTTCTCTCAAACCTTTTCTCACAGAAGGATGCATGAAGAAGAGCAGACTTACTAGAATGTGGATTTAAGGGAAATACTTACTGCAATGGTGTATTCAATTGTTGAAAATTGTGGAATAATTTCTGCTGGTTGGTGCTGTTCTGATATAGCAGAATACTGAGGTGGAAACTACAAATAAAGAAAACAAAACAACAAATGCATTAATTTGTGGCACCTCTTTTGTATGATTTATGAACCCATGGGAAAAATTACATAATTAAAAAAGAGGGATGGTTTAATTTACAAAACCTGTACTGACTTTGGAAGAAAGTGAAAGTTTTACATTTAGGTCACACATTCTAAAGCCAACTTAAATAGGTTAGAACATTTCTGACAACCAAAATTAACAATTTTCTTTCTTAATCTTAGCATAACTTTACAGAATCACTTGCAGCTGTTCATTATACAGACTCAACCCATAAACCTGTCAGACAAGAATTTCAAGTTGTAACAACCTAAAGTGATAAGTTCATAAAGTCAGGTTTTTATTCTCTCTCTGTCTGTCTGTCTCTGTGTAGTGTTGAAGACTTAAAATAGCAAAGCTAGTTGCAACAATAAACACATCTTTCAGCCACCTTTGTAATGTTTTAGTCTGCTGGAGGAATGGAACTACTTATAAAAATTGCATTTATTTACTTTTAGTTTTTTGTTTAAAATAATACAATTTTCATCATTAACTCAGCTTGAAGGCTCAAGGGGCCAAGTTTTGTTAATTCATAAACTATTTGTTATTCCAATACAATTTCTATTCTAAAATTCTATAAAATGGAATATTACGTTTTGGCAGCATATTTATTCTATCATTTTGTTATAAGCAGACAAGGTTTTAACAATCAGACTATTCTACACATAAAACAAGCTCCTAGACAAGCGTGCTGCAACACACAAGGGTCTTCTAGTAATAAAGTAATATCTACAAAAAAAAAATAGTGGAAAAAAAAAGAATGCAGTTTCCAACAAGTTAAATATTTGGGGATTTTTTAAACAGTGAATTATTACTTTTAAGGTAAGAAAACAACAACAGAATAAGTAAGAAAAGCAATAAGGAAAAGATAAACTATTAATAATTCAGAAAATCAGCAACAATAAATGAAATAAAATTTTAAAAAGGCTTACTGGATTTCTTTGATAACAAAAATTGCAGGCCCATAGTTTTGCTCGATAATCAACCTGGCTGAGAGAGAGAAAAAATAAAGATAAAACAATGAGTTCCTTTAAAAAGCAAACAGAAATCTAACAAATTTTACAGAATTTATTTAAATGCAAGATAGAAAGATTCATTTCACTATCTATAAAATGTTTTAAAACTTTACTAAAATACTAACTGTGCAATCTATTTAATTTCAAAGTTGGTTTAATCTATCATATATATTTTTAAAACTTGTAAAGATCTATACAAATGTATGTCAAATAGTTTAGTTAAAGACAAAATTCTAATGTCAATCTTTAAACAAAAATTAGTTTTTCTTTCAAGATGACAGAAGTTTATTAGTTCCTATTTTCATATAAAGTTATTTACAGAGAGAGAGAGAGGATATTTCAATACACAACAAAAATCAACTGTATTACAAAGTCTAAAATGGTTTTTTTGTTTGTTTTTCTGTTCAGACTTGTGTAACAAAAATGGTTACAATCGAGGTGAGGATTAACTGTTTCTGACCAGTTGAACTGGTGTTAGTTACTGTATTGACACCAACAAGGAAAAAAATTAAAGCAGCTATCAGTCAAACTGACAAGTAAGACTGAACATTGTATCATGGAAGATGATGGATATGAATGGATCTAAGTGATGTATTGCTACACTCAAAAACTTTAAGAATATGGCTTCACAATGCAATTTTTTTTTCATTTGGTATTCAGTTATTTAACAATGAAATCCCTCAAAGACCTTATAAATACCTTGTATTTGACTACAAAGATTAGATCATATATTTCTAATAAACAAATTGTTACAAATTATTTATAGTATGATCCAGAATTATTAGTTTTCACAACTCAAGTTTTGACGAAAAAGAAAAAGGGAGAGAGACTGGTTTTACACGCTAAATACTTAAAAAAGCAATTATGGTTACGGGGAAATTCAAATTATAAAATGCAAACACAGATGTTTAGATCAACTTTTTTTAGAAAATAATTCTTTAAAAAATAAATAGATAAAATATGTACAGACAAAACATAATTACCAGAAAGGATTTAAAACAGCTCTACAAGATGGTCTGGTACAAAGAACTGGGTCATACTGGATTGGTGGAAGATCAACTCTTTCCTTTAGAGGAGTAAACAAACACCCAAGAGGCACAACCATCCTTGTGGCTTCAAGCCTACTTGATGGCCAAACATTCCAGCTAAAACGAATGCCATCTCGATCTTCATTTTGCTGAATAAATTCTTGGTAAGTAGTCATAATGCTTAAAAATAAATAAATACATTTTATTAAAAAGTTAAAATTCTTTTAATCAAATATTTATTTTGGTAAAATTATACTACAGCATGGACAGATCTTTTTTTAAAAAAAAAATCATAACTAAGAACTCAATATTTACAAAATACATCATATGTTGTTAAGCTGTTTTTGCACATATTTATATCAAATATTAAGAAATATAATGTAGATACTTTCAAAATAAATAGTCTCCTAAACCCTACTACTATAAGCACTAAGCTAATGACTATTCTTTTTCTACTGCCAATTTAGGAACAAATCAATAATAAATTCTTTAATGGAAAGTCACTAAGGTAAGTAAGGCAGTAAAATTCTTTATGACCTCTTGATGTTCTATATACATTGCTATATGTACAAACTAATACAGCAGACTCTTGACTTTGCCTTAGAATACAAGAAATTATTTTACTTTATTTTCAAAATTTTTTTCTAGAAAAATACACCTCCTTTAGGAATATGCTACAGCTTTGATTCAACATGTGGGGAAGTATGCTTAAATTGTTGTTTATTGCTTAGTACTTTGACACACACACACACACTAGGATCATTCATATAAAACCTGGGAAAATAGCATTCCTGTAATAGTATCCAGTCAGGCTCCAGTTGAATTACCTTAGTATAATACATTCATATATTGCAAAGAATCTATTTTATTTTTTGTTGTTTTTTTTAATGCAAACAAACACAAATATGCTTAGAATGTCTAATTGTTTCATGAGGCATTATGGACAACTCCATAAAATTGACAGCCTGGCACTCACCTTCTCCTCGAGCAATGATCGACAAATCACAAGAAGGTTTTTTTGAAAAGATGCCCCCCCCCCAATTACCCACCTCCAAAAAAAAAAGAAAGAAAGAAGAAGGTGACAACTGCCCAGGAATGTAGCAAACTAGAAAATAAATAAAAAGAACCCGATTAAAGTTGAGAATAAATATTATATCATGGACCTAACCAAAGCCATGCAAGATACAGGACATTTAAAAAAAAAAAAAGGAACTAATCTACCTTTACACCCAGCGGTCTCTGTGATGTTACTAATGCATGTGGTCGCTCGCCTCATGTGTACAGGGGAAGGATTTACTGCAGGGACGGGGGCTTTCGGTGCAATCAATTACCCAGTCATCGCGATCTAATTCTAAACAAGCCGAATATCTCGTGCCTCAGTTGCATAACAGTAGGAAGAAACCTACGTCAGGCGAGTGTTGGGGGGGTGGGGTGGGGGAGAGTAAACCGAAGTCGGTCACACTGAGGGACTCGGGCTCAGAAAACAAACTCAAGTCGGGTCCTTGTGACCGAAAGTGCTGTCCCCGGGTTCTACGGCTAGGCAAACCTCGCAACAACTTTAAAATACAGACAGACGGCTCGAAGGCTATTAATTCTCGGTCCACCCGCCACCATCCATCGTCTCTCGTTCTTAAGTTTATTGCAGTCATTCGTTCGCACCTCCAACCTGCGGGGGGGGTGGGGGAGTGGATAATAACGTGATCCGTGATCCGTGCCCCCACCCCACCCCACCGAGCACTCACTCGGCACATTAGTACTTGGTTTTCTTGATACATTTGTGTGAGCGCGCAGAATATGCCGGCATTGGCCGGACGACGGGGGACAACAGATCCGCATTTCTCTCTCAGACCGAACCCCCCTCCCCCCTCCCTCACTCCACCCCACCCCACAGAGCACTCACTCGGCACATTAGTACTTGGTTTCCTTGATACATTTGTGTTAGCGCGCAGAATATGCCGGCATTGGCCGGACGACGGGGGACAACAGATCCGCAGTTCTCTCTCAGACCGAACCCCCCTCCCCCCCAGGTCTCGGACAGTACCCGGGGCTGTTCCCACCTGTTCTCTTCTCTCTCCCACCGAAAAAGAGATCGGGACCCTGAAGCCCGCCGCTGCTAATCCCGTCAGGGGCAACAAACGAGCCAATTCTAAGAAACCTTGGTGGGGGGTAGGGTAGGAATCACTCACCGGCTGACTGCGAGTCCCGAGCTGACTGACACGACAGCGGATATTACTTGGCACCCACACTTCCCACAATCCCTCGAGTCGTTCCGGCGGATATCACTGAAGGGGGGGGGACAACTCTCATATACTTCCCACAATCCTCCGGACGGGATGACGAGGAAAATGGCGTGTCGGGTCTAGAAATGGTTGGGGGCGGGGGAGAGTAATAATTTCCTTTTAGAAAAAAGAAAAAAAAAAAGATGGTATCGCGATCTTCCCCGAGTCCGGAGGAACTGTGCGCGGCGTTAAGAGACGTCTCGCAGACTGCAGACGACCTCCTCGGCTGTGCGAAGTCGTCCGTGAGAGGTTAGGGCGGTGTGGAAGCGCCACCTGTCGGTCTTTTACTACTGTTTTTAAGTGTCGGTATCCCTCACGAAACCTGTGATTCATAAACAGTTTGTAGTCTCTCATTTCCCCCAAATTAATCCTGGAATGATGTTTTTTTTTTCCGAATCCTCGGTCAGCGAACGAACGAGAAATGGCCACTGCCAAGTTGGAAGGGGAAGACGATCGCCCCCCCCCCCCCCGTGATTCTGCCGGTTCTCCCTACACCCGGACCCCGCTGCTGCTGCTGCTTACTATCCCACTTTACTGAATGGTCGCCCCAAGATCCTCCCCTCCCCCTCTCTCTTATCAGTATTCCTAATTTATAAAAAGGGAGAACCCCTCCTCAAAGTTGTAGGCATTGTTATAATTACTGTGGTTCACATTTGTACATCTATACTTGGAAATGGTAGGTTCATTTGCTGCCTGGAGGTGGTAGTTGGTAGGTATTAGCTCTATATACAGTAGCTTGACAACAACCGCAGATTTATTCATTTTCATAGCCAAACCAATGTCGACATCATTAGAAACAGAGCTCTGGGGTGCCCCACTGATAACATCTATCAGCAAAGATCATCTAAAAGAACATATTACTTTCTATTTAATAAATAATGTGAGAGCTACGTAATACATTTCCATCAGTATCTGTGTTCTTAATTATTTTAAAGTAAACATTAATGTGGAACTGGAAATGAGAGTACTGACTTCAAGGAAATTTAATTCAAATTTGTATTTTCATTTTTATTGAATTATTATTATTATTATTATTATTATTACTTAAGTCTTAAGTGAATATATTTTTTCCTTCCAACCAGATTCTCCTGAAGAATTTGTTAATGTAAAAATTGGTAGATTGTTTGGCCTGTCCCATGCATACAAACGTTGCTTTGCAAGGTTAGTGATCATTTTATTTGTATAATTCATTGTAGTTTTTAGTTTACATTAAACATCCTTCCATTTGAACTCGTTTATGTGTTTTTTAAAACTGAAAAAATGAATTAATAAAATTATATCTGGAGACTTTGTTTTTTCCTAAATTAAATGGGAAAATAAAATTGTTTAATTGAAAAGGACAGAATAATATAAACTTGGACAATTTTAAAAAAAAGAAAAAAACGTTAAATAAGAAAGACTAGCTATAAAATATTTTGGTAATAATTCATTTGGTGGCTATTTGAGACTATGAGTTGGTTACATGCTTATGGTTATTGTGTGGAAAAGTCTACTGGGAAGAATTACTTTAGTAAATATGTTCAACAATATGCATACAGCAGTTAGAGGGTTAGTTTCTGCTTTTCCCATCATATTAGTAGCAGTAGTATTACTATTAATAAAGAGATGGAGAGGAGACCCAAAGTCACCCTCTAACTTTTGAAATATTGTTTTTATTAACAATTTACTATATGAAAGACTAGATTTATCAACAGTAAGTCCATGTAGCTTTTGAAAATAAGTTTATATTTACACTTTAAATTTACTCTTAATTTTTTTAAACTTTTGTTTTAGTCTCCAAATTACATCAAGGTCACAGCTGGAAAATTTTCTCAGAGATAATTTTAAGTGAGTAGTATTTTTATTTATTATTTCTATGATATGAAAATAGAAATATTTAACAAAAATGTGGAGTTTAATGAATTTTTAAGCTATTGGTGTGTAAACAGAATTCCTATGGATTACAATCATGCAAAATTTCAATTTAGTTTTTTAAATAAATAAATAAATAAACACACACCAGTATATAAGCAGACTTGTCCTTTTTTGTTTCCAAATTGATAATTTTTTGTATGATTTGAGATGAATTATATAGTATCTAATACATTTTTAATACTGTACTGCTTTTCGTTTGAAACTT
Organism: Nautilus pompilius; assembly: GCA_018389105.1. NCBI lineage: Eukaryota > Metazoa > Mollusca > Cephalopoda > Nautilida > Nautilidae > Nautilus > Nautilus pompilius. Next base: position 599,481 of record JACATO010002141.1, read on the forward strand.
GTCCACAAATTTTAAAACAAACAAGTATTTATTTATAGAAATTTTACATTTTAGAAAATTATCGAAAAGTTGTCAGTTTTTAGAAGTAAATAATTTAATTCACAGGAACAAGATAGCAAAGAGTTCTTATTATCCATAAATGGTTAAATGCAGATGCAGTTCTTATAAATTCAAGAAGCAAGTAAATCTTTAACCTGGAGGCCTTGTAACCACTATAACAGTCTACTGTTTTTACAATAAAAACAATTTGAGGTAGATAATTTGAAGTTTTTGCTATGTTAAACTGAAAAAAATCTGGTATTAGGTTTCTGCAAAATTTTTTGGGTGTATCAAGGTTTTTTATTGTTAGATGGCTATGGATAGTGTAGAATTGTTAAAACTTACTTTTTTTTTTACTGTTTGCTTCTATTTATAGGCACAGCAAAGTCAGAGATGCATATGATGAGTTAGAAAATTTCGAGGTACAATATGTAAAATATTTCTTTCAATTTATTTAAACAAATAAATAATGAGACTAGTGAGAGATTCTGACCAGCAGTTTTAGGTTTTTGTATGATCATGTAATTATTTCAAAAGAGACTAAGAGATTCACTTGTTATCACATGTGCAGAAACCATTAGTTGTTGATTTATGGAATTTTATACATCTAATGACATTATTCTCAGATCTTATTAAAACTTGTTAAAAACTGCTAAGGTGTGGTATTAAATGAAGATATTAAGATACTGTTTTTTTTTTTTTTAAGTTTTTAAGTATATAATATGTACCCTTGTTTTTGTAGTCTTTGAAGTATTTGTGTATGATTTTCACTTTTATGTTATAGTGATTTCAATAGAAGTATTTTAGTCTGACTTCTAAATAATCTAAAGTCTTTAAAATGTATATCTTTGAATTCTGTACGATGGAAGAAGATAGGTTTTGATTTACTGTTCTTTGACAAAGTAAATAAACTGCCAAAAATTTTAACAGCTAAAGGTCAGTATAATTTATTCATTGTGGCAAAATGTAATAATATAAAAATTGTGGGAATAGTTATAGTAAAGCACATTTATCTTATATTTATTGCTTTGTATGGTAAAATTCAAACATTAACATGTCCTTATTGCTGGAGTTAGATTGCTGATCAGTAGTCTTATATATGTATGTTTACAATTACAGAAAGAATGGGACTCATTTTTAGATGGTATTGACAAGCAGCTCAAAAAAGAATTCACAAAGGTCATTGGTGTGAATGATGAAGGACCAGTGGACATTCCTCTTATTGATGTAAGAAACAATGCATCAACAACACTGAAGGATTTTCTTAGCTCACCTCTTGTTCTGGTTCTTCTGCGCCATTTTGCTTGACTACCCTGACGAAATCACATGGCCCAAATCAAAGCGCACCAGGTAAGTTTTATAGGAAATAAAGGTAAAAAATGGTTTGAAATTATTGCACTGGCTAAGAAAAACATGAAGGTACATCTTGTATACTTTGAGATTTAATATTACAATTTTAATTTTGAATTGTTTTTTTAAAAAAATTACTTTCCTTTTTTAATACAAAACTAATTTTACCAGATTTAGTAATATGCTTTCATTTTTTTATTTCATGCAGAGAAAGAGTCTTTATATTAATTATTAAATAATTTAAGGTTCATAGTAAGATATGTTTATTTTAGGTTTGTTCTCATATAGTTAGATCTTTATTATTATTATTATTATTATTATTATATTATTATTATTATTATTATTATAAATCTTAGTAGATCACGAAGGCTTTTATATTCAATTCTTTTTCTCTTATAATACTGATTTTTTAACCATCTGTATGTATTTCTGTTGTATCCTGGCTGTACTTACATTTTAAAAAATGCTTGGCATTAAAAAAAATTTTCTCAATTTGTATTTTAGGCTGACATTGCTGCAGCCAATGGACAAGTAGTTGTGCTGACATTTGGAGTCAAAGAAGGAGCTTTACAGTGGCTAAATGACACAGAATGCAATTTTCCCATGTTACAAGATCAAGAGAGGAAGGTAAGTTTCATATTTTTAAAAAGTGCATTATCCAATCTAAAGGATTTTATGGAAAACTCCATCCTGCTCTACCCCTCCTCCCTTTTTTTTTCCTTTTGAGTTTCACTCACTCACTCACTCACACACACACACACACGCGCACACACACACACACACACACACACACACACACACACATTTTCCCTAATGCTAACCCAACTATTTTCATTTATTCCATCTACATAATTGATTTTATTAGCAGCGTGTATACTGTTAACATCTTGTTGAAGGACATCTCTGTTGCATTTATTCAGAAAAGCCCTTATACTTTTTATTGTGTTGGATATTTACTGTCTTATTCTACCTGAAATTTTAATGAATATTTTGTTAATTAAAACTTCAAGTTCTTACTAAGATTTCTATTGATTACTGCCTCTCTTTTTTTAACCCTTCCTGATGGATCCTTTTTTGTTTCTGGCTGGTTCTTTAAAATAGATAATAATATTAACAGTTGTTGCTTATTGTTAGTTGTGTAGAAACTGTTTTTTTAAAAAACTTTGTACTCGATTAAACTGAATCTTTTGTTTCCTTCCTAGATTTATCATGCTTTTGGTTTGCAAAAGTCTGTACAGAAGGTAAGGATTTTACTAATACAGGCCTGTGCTGATGTTGAGTTAACAAATCTAAATTATCTAGCTTGTTTATCTTCTCTCTTTTTTCTTGTGACTCAAATGTATATTGTCAAATTATCATTAAAAAATTTTATTTTTAGAATTTTCAAATTAAAGTAAAAACGGTATGAACATATGGAGTTTGTTGAAGTGGAACTACATGGAATCTGAGATAATCTTACATCTAATAATTAAGAAACCTTCCCACAATGTAATGCCATGGAAGCTGAGGCTCCGTTTAGTTGTAGTACCTCTCTTGATTTACTGCCAAGAGTTGATGATGTGGATTCCAGTCACCACAGCTGTCCACTAGAGGCTCAGCTGTTCTAGTATTTGCAATTTGGGAAAGTTTCCTAAATCACCTGTAACCAAACGAAAAACCACCATATCTTTACAAACAAGCTTGCTACAGTTACTTGCTTCTCTCATTTGTTGGTTTTCAAATATTGCAATTTTTTTTGTTAGGTACAATATTAAGGATGAATTTTATTTAAAATAATTTTTTTCCTTTTTTTAAAATTATTCACATGTTGATTTTCTTGGAATAGGTTTGGGGTATATCGTCCATGGTCTACTATGCTGAACAGCAGGTTGCTCAAGGCAGAAAACTACCTAAATCTTATGAACATGTTGAGGATGATCCAAAACAAGTAAGACTTCTTATACCAGTGTTTTCATTTATGTCTGTCATTATTTTAAAAACTGTAAACTTGTGTTCTTCCTTGTATAATATTTGTGCATTTACACTGTCTATACTGAGAGAGGAGATTTAAAGGGAACTTAGCTGAATGTAAATTATTTTATCTTTACTCAGATGGGTGGTGATTTCATTCTTGATGCACATGGCAAAGTGGCATTTAAACATTGTAGCCAGGAATCCTTTGATCGGCCACCAGTGGAAGTATTAATTAAAGTCTTACAGGTAAGATTATTACTTAACATAAAGTTTTTTAATTAATAAATTTTTAGTTAACATTAAAATAAAGTAGCTAATGAGAAAATGAAAATTGCACACACAGAATTTATAGGTTTTATTTTGTAAAAAATAGGTCTCTATTTTTTACTAATTAAAAATTGATTGGAGATGTTTCAAAGCAATTCTTAAAAATAATTTTGCTCTTTCTATGAGCAGTATTGACTTATTAGTAATGTCAAGAACATATACAATAGGTACATAAACATGAAAACACATTAAGCAGACAGAAATGTAGATAACTAAAACAAAAACTGATATGTGACCTGACCAGATCCCTTTAACACTGCTTAACTACAATATATATTAATATTTATCTTTTTTGTCAAACAGGATGCAATGCAAGTATTATTTAGGAGAAAATTTGTTGGTTGTTTTTTTTTTTTTTTTTTACATGTTTTTGTTTGTGAAAGAAATATTTTGTATGAAATGAATGTTTTTTGAGTCCCAAAAATGTGCAGGGTCCCAGCCTTTTAGAAGGGACAGCCTGAACACTGAATCAGCTCTCTCTTTTTTAAGAATATTTATTGTTTTTTAATAAATGGATACTTGAATGTTAGTCTGCATTTACTGAAATAGAAAAAACCTGATAGTAATTTAATTGCGAACAGTCTTTCAAGCATACACAATATTCTCTTGGTCACTTTTCTTCTTTAACACACAAAAAAGATAGTTTTTTTATTACTGATGGTTGGTCACAAATCATTAGCTGCTGATACCAAGTTCTGATTTAAAGATCTAACCTTAAATTAAAATATGTTCAGCTGCAGGAAAAAAATTTTATTTTGATTTATTCAGGATCTAAATCACTAACAGGACACCATTGTTATAACATTGACAACCTTGAACAATGACAGTCTCCGTGAAAGCAGCTCGCTCTGGCCACTGGGACTAGACACGCACACAAGGAAGTCAGCGGGAAATACACTCCAAGACTGTAAATGTTAATACATATCTACTTTTTTTTTACTCCAGAAAATTACCTTAAAAGATTGTATTTAATTGAAATAAAGTTCATGCAAAACACTATTTCATTTGGAATCCTGATTATCCATGTGATTTATGTACTTTCCAACAGCAGTAGTAATGGATGGTGCACCATCTGTAGGATTCAGTGCCATCGTAATGTGCCGAGGAAGAACAGAAGGCAGCAGAGGAAGCAGACCTGCCCAATCGTGTGCTGGGGCTGCACCGCGATGCCACAGACATATGGTCCTGCAGCAGACTCCACCTGCTGAGCCACAGGTGTAAAACTCGGCGAGCACTTCAAGAGAGCTTTATTTGCGCACCCAAGACTTTTTCTCCATTTACTGCAAAAAAAAAAAGAAAACAAAATTTGACTCTTGTGCCACTGAAATTTAGAAGACTGTAGTTGGCAGCAGAAAACTTCAACTTGGTACATTTTTTGTTCAATAGCAAATTTTTGGATGGTTTTGTAATGAAAAAAAAGCTCATTTATATAGATTCTTATTTCTAATTAAAAAAGTGGCAGCTTCTGTTGTTGAGAAATACAGAAACTCTTAGCCATATATGGGAAAGAGCTAAATAAACATCTTTCTTTGCCTCCGGCTTCATAAGATGGACACCCAGTCAGGTTCCATTTCTGTAACCAGCTGTCATATTTCCACAAGGTCAGGGGTTAGGCTGGTGCTCAACCCTTCTCGTGATAAACAGGCAAGGGACCGGGTGCAGCACGAAGTCCTGTGTGAGGAAACTGGAAAGCTCAGAGATGACCCATCTGGCCAGCTGGGGAAGAAGAGCAAGAAACCAAGTCAGGGAATTTTACCAAATTAAGTCATTCCTGACTGGGATTCTAACCCTGGCCCTCTACCTTAGCAGTCCAGTCATCAGACCACTATACTGCCCTAACAAACGCAAAGAAAACTTTGTTACTGTTAAATGACAAAGAAATTAACATTTTAAGAATTACAAATAAAATATTAAAAATTTTATGAAAAATGTTGCTTTGCTATACAGAGCCAACTGAACATAAGGCTATCCGAGGAGTGTGTGCTGTCTCATGTCTGTGTAGACAGGATAGAGGGAAACTGCATAACTCCTGGTTACCACTGTGGCAACCTATCACAGAACTGTTTTTTTTTAAGTGAACGTCTGTTTTAGTGAAGAAAACAAGAAACTTAAGCATAACATTAAATTTTCAAGCTTTTATTTAGACACTATTCTACTTATTCCATCCTTTACAGCTGCTTTGTTTTTCATAAACAGAAATATTAGATTTGGTGGTTACAGAAACCTGTAAGACATCCAGGGAAGAGAGACATGTACAGTTTTTCAAACTGATACTATCACTTAACTGCATTTGATAGTGATTAACTTTTTCATCATTTATGATTTTACAGCTTAAGATGATCTGCCAGACAAAGTTTATTTCACCTGCATATAGAGATCCAGTCGTCATGTCTTGAAATAGCATTTGTCAAGTTTTGTAGAGAACTTTCGCAAGCACGCACTGGATTATGATCTTGCACACAGTTCAGGCCATCCTCAAAAACTGAAAGCAGAATTGTAGTGGATTATCTTGTCAGAGAAAAGTTTTCTGTAGAGTAAATTACAAATATCCCTGGAAGAGAGGAGAAAATTAAGCCTATGTGATAATATGCATGTTTAAATCAATACTCGCGTGTTGTTTGTATGCAGCTTCTGATTTTACATAGCAAAGAAAGTTTGCATATACAGAAACCTACTGTACTTGTGGCTGATTTTACATTACAAATGATAATAGTGCACATATTATAAAACCTGCAGTGCACTTGATTTTACAATACAAATAATAGTAGTACGCAATACGGGCTGGCTGAGTTTTTCCCCTTGCTAAAATTTTGCCCAGAATATTGGGATTCAGCCACCTTTCTTATTTGCTACTCGTGCTACCTTTCCAATTGTTTTGATTCATTTTCACTTTATTATTCTTTTCTTTCTTTTGTGATCACTCATTTTCATAAGAGTGGGATGCATTCCACTGTCGTTATGCGCACTCTGGCCCAGTGCATCCGTCTTCAGCAGTGATTTATTCTTCTGACTTTTTCTTGTCATAGGAGACTTGCTTCTGTCATGGCTATAGAGCATCCCCTGCCCTAGGTTCCTCTGTCTGAGTGCATACACAGGCCGCTCCCCAGCAGCAACTGGAGCACTGCCAGTAAAGTACCTTATTCAAGGGTCACAACAATGTGCCAGCAGCGGGGATTGAACCCAGGACCCTTAAGTCCTGAAGCCAACAAACTTATCACTGAGCCACATTGCCTGGCACTTTATTATTCAAAACTTAGTATTTATAGTGATATTAAAAATTTGTGTGTTCAATTACAACTCTTTAATTGATACTTATTATTTAGTTTTAAATGTAATCCAACATTGATGTTAGTTTTGATAAGTTAATTTAAATTCCGTTAACTATAATTCCAAATTTCTGAAAAAGTAATCTTTTGATATTATTTTTTATTTGTGAGTAATATATACTCAGGCTATGCATAGGGGCCAAGGGATAAGTAATGCGAGCATATTTGAAATGCAGTATTTGGGATATAGAATATATAATTTGTGATCGGCACAAAACAAGCCTTGATTTATTAATGTGGGTTTCTATAAGGCCTCTTGAGTGACTCAATCAGTTCGCATGCTCGCCTGCTTCTATAAACTTTACAATACAAATAATCCGTGTAAAAAATGCAACAGCCATAAGTAGTAATCTTGTTACCTGCTCAGTTATTTTTTATCCTAAATTAGAAATCTTTGAAATTACCTTAAATTTAAATAAATTCATGTCCATTGTGCATGCATTCTTTCTCTCACACCCACAACTAAACAAAGAGTGTAACAAAAAAATTGTAACTCAAACATCTCCAGTAGTCCATTAGGAGAAGAAACTAAGTAAAGAATAAAAAATACATTTAAGAATAACTTCTGCTAAAAAGAAATGACTCACATAATACAGTTATGTAATTTACTAGGCATGTTCAAATTAAATGGTATCTTTTAACATCCCTAGTTTTATTATGCTTCCATATTTGAATTTTGGAAACCTAAGACAAAGGTACTTATTCTTCAATACATTTGGAAACAAAGATATTCTAAAAAATTTTTTTTTAAAAAAAAGAAAAATTGAATTATTTTAAATTGCTGGATTACATTGGACGACAAAAAATAACCTTCCGTCTGAGGTATATATGTAGGTGTCCTTTATCAAATCAAGCAGCTGATTTTAAGTCTGAAGTCAGAATTGATTCATCACATCAGCAGGACTTGTAGTTACAGAAAAATGTCGTCAGTCATTGTTTATTAATTAATCAAGCACATCACAAAACTGCAAAAAACAAATTCATTCCATAATATATTGTATAGTAACGGTTATCCATAAGCTCAAACATCATATAAAGTACATATTAACTGTTTAGAAATGCTTAAAGTACTTGCTTTTACGCTTGTGAATAGCAGTGGTTTGTCTCTCCCCTGATAGTGGGCTTCCATCGCCTTGGTGTTGGTGGAACCTTTCACCATGGTCATCGCTCACAGCACCAAGGTTGGCTGGGAAGAAATCCAAGTGTGAATGAAGAAAATGCGACAGAAGCGACATACAGCAACCAATTTCTTCAAAGGCTTTTATCATCTCTTGAGCCAACTCAACATAGCTGTCTGCTTTGTGGTTCCCAGGGAAATTGTGGACTACCAGTTTGGAAGCCTCCCATGCAGCCAGCTCCAACTCTTGACTGGAAGACTGGATTAGAAAATAAATCACAAATTTGTGGTCCGACAAATATTCCAGCCTTCAACTTGGCAACAGTTAAAATTGCTCCAAATGTTTCTTTCAGATGAAGATAACCCGCACCTTCAACACACATTGTCTTTACAAAGCTCTTCATTAGGCCCAGCTTTATATGCAGTGGTGGAGGAAATATTCTTTATGGACATACCACTGGCACATGTTGCACATTGAATTTTCCATGAGTATAGTCTGTTCTTGATGGCCATTTGATCTTATTGTGATTCGCATCTCCTCTCGACTATTCCACAAGCACAAGAAACACGTGTTTGGTATACACAAGCTGCAGACCAGTCAATAGGCTTATTACTTTTAAGTCACCGCTTGTAGTCAGCATATTTGGTGAATTTCAGTAGAAGTTACATGGAGGAGTCTGTCTCTTTCATACTGACAGCTTGTGCCACAGGCAGAGATAGCTTTTCATTGCCATTGTGGAGAAGCACGGCTTCTGGACTAAGCTTGTTGGAGTCTATGAATAACCTACATTCATCAGAATGGTGCTCATATCCTAGTTGCTTCATGAGGCCATTCACATCAGCGCAGTAGCATCCATTCTCCATCTGGTAAAACACTGCCTAACTAGCATGGCGTACACGCAAACGAGAAATGTTTGTGCCTTTTGCCAACAAGTTCCACTCTTGCTAACGCAAGCCCAACAATTCGGTTTTTTTCTGAGACAGCTCCACATCCCTGACAAAGTCATTTAACTCTTCCAGGTTCATCGGGTGAAGTTGTTTCTTTGACTCCAATTCTGCTGATTTCTAAAGCTCGGTTTTATCAGAATTATTGCTACCATCAGCAGTAGCTGGTGGCACAGATTCCAGATTGTCCTCGTCATGTGGTACAGGTTTTAGTGCTGACTTGCAATCAGGATATATCATCTTTGTTTTTATCAGTGAAACCAACCAGTTTAACTGTGCAGAAGTAACAGTCATTCAGATGATTCTTCGGTTCCCACCATACCATTGGCAAGGCGGATGACATGGACGTTCGTTTCCCATTCAACCACTTTGCCAGTACAGAGGTACAAACAGTGCAGCATGTGTGTGGTGCCCATGTCTTGTCTTGGTCACCCACCTTGCAACTGAAGTATTGTATGCGGTCTTCAGACGACTGATTGTGTTTTTCCATTGGTTGCGAGGGCTAAATTCGCCACATACACAGAAAAAGCAGTCTGCACTGTTCGGACACTTCTGTCTGTTCATGTCAATCTGAAATAAAATAACATTTCATGTATTAAAAGCTCAATAAAAAATTTAAAAAAAATAGAGCAGCATTGTTTACTCAATAAAATAAAACAAACACATCGAAAATTTAAATTACTTACGGAGCAACTGCCACCGGGCCCAAACATGGAGGTGAACGGCGTTCAGCTGACACTTCTCCACTACAGCGCACAAGTTCGCAGTATTTATGTGTGTATACGTGAGCAGGCAATCCCGTGGTTCTCCTGTGTAGCTTAATGTGTGTGCACAGTACTATAACATTAGATTTCCATTTATTTCTGTAACTAAAAACCCATACATATTGGGTTAATTCTGATTTCATATTTCAAAACTGCATACTCAGATTAGTCTAAGGCACGTACTTTTATCTCAGTAGCAGATTAGTTGTCGTCCAGTGTTATCTGATGGTAGCAAATTGCTATTGGTACGCCTAATCTAACACAACATGTTTCATAAAACAAATAGTATGCATTTTGTTAACCAGATCAATGAATGCAGAGGTGATACCTTATATCAAGTTTAAACCATTCTTTTTCTGAATGTGTAGAGATATTTTTTTCCACTTCCTGTTTACCATTACTGTTTTGGTGGTTGTATCACTTATGAATCTGTAAGCTGCTCTTACAAAATGATGCCTTAGTCGTTTTTGTTTTGACCATTATGTTTTGTTTCTTTACATTTATTGTATGTGCTGCATTTCTCTGTCTTTTGTTTTCATGCTTTCACCTTTACTTAATCTGTTCAAAAGTTTACATTTAATTATTCCACATGTAATGCGACCGATTCTTTCCACAGTGGTTGTTGATCAGCCGTGTGACATTTTGGAAGAGAATCATGAAATGAGTAAATGATGCAAAGCTACTGAAGCAGTTTGGTCTACCCTCGTGGCCATATACCATAGAAACCTTACACGAATGTTCATCTATCTATTTGTATATTCAACAAGCAGTATTGTTGTTCTTTATTACATATAGGAAATAAATGCTACCAGTGTAAAACATTTTTGTCTTTGTTAAATTTAATGCCACTAGACTGCTGTAAAAAATATAAGAAAATCTTATTTGGTTGTAGTTGAAAACATTTGTGTTTTCTCAGCTTTTGTGGACTGTTATGGAATGCAATTGCTGCTGTTGAATAGGAATGAAAATAGAAATAATTAGTCTACAAAAAGTCATAACAACAGTGGTCTGGAGTTGTGCATTGCTTTCTGATATCCAATAACATGTAAATAGTTTTCAGTCTTTTTTCCCCCCTGAAATTAGAAAAACAATTGTTTCAAAAATTTGTCAATACTATGAATGTCTCTGCCTCAGAGGTTTTGTATCTTTCCCACTTAGTGCACAGTTATGCTGACAACATTCAAAAGTGAGTTCATTTGTCAGTGGGCCCCTTGAAGTTATTTTAGTCACCTATGACCCCCCCCCCCCCTTAACTTAATCATTGTACATACTTCTTATAATATCTGTTCCACCTTTCAGGGTATTAAAGAAAAATCTGTTACCTTTTTTGTTCTTACACAGAACAGCGAAGGCTGATTCCAGAGATGGAACATCAACATAATTGGAAAAAGCTATGAACAGTTTTCTTGGATCTGGGCAGGACTTTACAGCATTTTTAAAACATCCAAAAATCGAATCATAATTCCTATGAAATGAAGCAGAACCAAATAAATAGAACAAAAGCCAGTATTTTCACAGGTGAGGGTTGTTTTAAAACACTATATATTTGTTTTGCTTTTTGCTGAAGAAAGCCAACAATTTTACAGAAAAACAATTCAGAAAAGACTAACCCTAACCCTGCCCCTTCAGAAACATTACAGGCACCTACATCACACTAGTGTATCATCTTAATAAGCCGATGTGTCAGTCTACACACATTAAGCAGTTTTGAAGTAACAGCCCTTTATTTGAATCTCTATCAGATAATTATCTAAGTTAATCCCCAATATATTACAAATTTGGCACCAAGAATTGTGGAATACTGGGTGTTTAAGTATCCGGAACTTTGCCATAAAATGATAGAGGAGGAAAAGTGATTCACCTGAGACAAAAAATCCAAAAAACTCATTAATTGCATTTGATTGTTATGAAAGCACAAAGTGTTGTTCAAGGACTCCTATGATGGTAAGATCAGGTTTGAGGCAAAAATTAGTGAAAAATGAACCAAACCAGTCTTCATGAAACACAAAGGATTGTGTTAGTAGTATGCCAAGTTACCATGTGGTGTGTAACCTAGTCTCTAATAAAAAATGAACCAAATTTGGCAGGGAGTTCCAACATGTTTGCAAGATGATGTATTGATTGGTGGTGATAACTGGGAAATGTATTTAGCAGTTCTCGTAGAGGAACTTGGAAGACCACACAAATATAATGTCCACCCTAAGTTGCCTAAATGTGAGTTCTTACAACCAGAAGGCATACATCTAGGTTTGAAGGTAAATTAAGGCAGTCTACATCCCATTGATGAAAGATTCATGTTATCAAACATATTCCTGATGATCCGATATTATCGTTAATTCTTGCTATTTTTAGCTACAAAGTTATTTGTTGAGAAATGGTGCCATGAAAGTGGAAATATTAGTGTCAAAGAGTATATGATTTTTGTGAAGAGTCTCTGCCAAGTGATGCATTGTTAGTGGTGATTATGAAAAAGGAGAACTAAGATGAGGTTAAGGTAGTAATTAGTCATCCAATGGATGAGGTCCCATAGCATTTGCAGTGAGAACTATGAAATCTAGTGAGAAAATTTATGATCAAATCAAAAAAGGAAGCACTTGATATTCTTTGCCAAAAAGTAATTCTACCAATATTTGTATGGTTTACACTAGTCACTGACTATAAACCACTTGGCAATACCAGGTTAAAATCTCTCATACCAACACTTGATGCAGCAAGAATGCAAAAGTGGGCATTGATCCTGTCAGTGTATAATAATGATAATTGGTATAGAAAGTATGAGAATCATTTGAATGCTGATGCATTATCCAGATTTCTGTACAAGGATTCCAAAGTTGGTATGGAAGGGGAAATTTATAATCAAGGTGCAGTAGGGATGATTTCCCAGTAACAACAAGTGACATTAGAAGAGAAACTAAATTTGACACAGTTCTTAGTAAGCCTATAAGTTTATAGTAAATGGTCATCCAGATGATTGTGATGATGTGGATTTACAACCATATCACGATGGAAAGTATAAAATGTCATATGAACAGAGTAGTTTACTCTCAGGTATGTGCCATTATTCCACCAAAGTTTAGGGAGAAAATATTTGAAGAATTATATTGGGAGCAAACAGAAATTAATTGCAAAGAGTGTGTGGTAGCTGAAAATAGATGAAAAAATCTGAAGAACTGGTGTCAGATAATGGATCTCAGGAAGATTTTCTGAATTCATGAAACTAAATGGCATCAAACATATGCTTGTGTTCCTGTATCATCCTTCATCTAATGGAGCAGTCAAAAGATCCATTTGTATTGTAAAAGAGGTCCTACAGAAACAGGTATTAGCAGGGAAAAGGGGATGTCATGGAAGAATGAGTTGGCCAATTTCCTTATAAAATACAGAACCACCTCCCTTGCAGTACCACTGGGTCATCTACTGCTGAATTAATGGTCAAATGTTTTCTAAACAAGATTAAGAGAGAAATCAGTCTAAACAAAAATAATCTCAGTAACCAGAAAATTTGAATCCCCACCAGGAATATCAAGCAAGGACCACAGAAATTGGCACTAGTATTTGAAGAAAAGTGTGGAAGATGTAACTATCTGGGAAATACTAAACAATATGTCCATTTGAATCAAATGCTTGCAGACCATGATACTCATGCACCAGTGAATAATGAAATATAAATTGAATTTTATTCCTGAAAGAACAATCCAAAAAGGTCAAAACTTGCTGTCAAATGGAATCCAAAATTGTTTCTAGAAATACTCCAAGCTTTCCATCCCTGTGAGTCAACATCTAGTGGAGTTTGATAAAGTTTCATATAATATTTAAAATACTCCATCTGTCATGGATGTCATGTCTCTCACCAACGGTTCTCAGGATGTGTGAGGGTTAGGAACTCAGTAGTGAAATTGAATTTATAATGTGTATGTTCATCAGGTCATTACAATTATTTCAAAGAGGGAATAGCATAGAACATTATTTTATTGAGTTAACGTGTCAGAGCATGCCCAATAAACAGTTTCAAGTAGCAGACCTATGAGTTTCTTTTGGGTGGGTAGTTGAGTCAAAAACCAATATATTACAGAACCCAACTGGTTAGCTCAAGAATTTATTCCATGTTCCACTTATGTACCAAGAATACAGGTATAAATCTGGATGTTTGTTTATTTTATTTATTTATGCTTTAGCAGTTATTATTATTATTATTATTATTATTATTATTATTATTATTATTATTATTATTATTATTATTATTATTGTTGTTGTTGTTGTTGTTGTTGTTATTATTGCCTTCTAGAGAAAATGTCAGGAAATTCTTTTTAGAAGCCATTTGCAAGTTCACCAGAAGTCTAATAATCAGTAATGACGTTAAAAAATTATAATTTCAAATTTCAAATTATAAAAAAAAAATTTCCTACCCCTATTTAGTACTCACAGAATTACATTAGTATAAAACACACCTGCACCTGGTTATGAACATTTGGGAATAAAGTCAGATATTAGAAAAAACCAAAACGTTCTTAGTGGAAAAATTCATAATGGATACTCACATGCAGACATTCATAATCAATGACTTTGTTAAGTCTAGGAAGTACATCTGTCTCAAGTTGAAGGTTTGGATCTGATGTGCATTCATGCAAGTGGCAATAGTTAGGGAAGCTCCTGTGCAGTCACCAGTTACAGATGACAGCAAAGCTCCTGAAAAAGGGGGGAAGGAGGATATCTTATAAAACCATTTTCTGGGTTGTCTTTGGAAAGCACCAGTCTCAGTACGTTCCAGACAACATCAATTTGTATCATTCCTGTTGATATTTGAATAACAAATTTTGTTTGCTCGCTTTGCGGACTCGCAGCCAGTTGGTGAAACAAAATCTTGCTTTGGAGGTAGTACTCCAAACTGAGCCAGTCTTGATTAGGATTCGAAATCAGGCCCTCAGCCTTAATAGTCAGACCACAACACTGCCCTTTCCTATACACTGCATAAATTAAGCATCATCTATAATTTGTTCGAAGTAATTAATTAAGGTGCATGTCTGGATATCAAAGTCGTCATCAGATTGAGACAAACAAATATCTGAACATCCCTAAACATTTTAATTACAGATTGAATCATGGTGCTGTAACAAAATTCTCAGAAATATTGGCATCTTGCTAGGAATTTTTTGAATCATTACTATAGTACAAAGTTCAGTATCTAATTTATCTCCCTTTGCCCTTTTTGCATTGCTGGAGTATTGCCTAAATTAATTCATAAAGATTCTATTCTGGGTTATAATTCTCTGGCTTGGGTGATCCCACAAATTATCTGTTCAAATCTGGACTCTACTAGCCAAGGTAGGGTGTTGATTATAATCACACGTCAATGCAGCTGCTCCATTTGACCCATGAACGCCATCTATGAACACTGATCTGACAGCAAGTGGGTGACTGTCAAAATGAGGCTCAACAGTATGTTGAAGATGTCTGTCTGGTAATGTTCGGTGTTCCAGGAACCGTGATGAGATTCTTGAAACACACCCCCATCATACCACCATGGAACCAGTCGCAGCAATCTTTATTTGATTGTTAGCTTGTTCTTTCCTTCACAGCCTCGTGAGACAGGCCCAGTTTGCATCAGTTTAGTGTCTTTGCCCAAAATTCCACACACCACAGACAGATTGTTGCAAACAATATTTAAAAAATAAAAAGAAAACTACAAGTCATCTACAACCGCAACTTCAAGTCTGGTTGGAACATAGCTGACTGAAAAGGATTTTAGAAGCAAGATGCTGTTAAAATAAAGTTTTCTTAATAATATCATAATAAAATGTGTAGCAGCTTATAAAATTGGACATGAATAGATAGTCATTGTTTTGTAATGTCTTGAATGTGCCTTGCATACTGACATTATTGTCAGATACCTCTTATTTTCCCTTGTTCTTAATATCTCAATTAGTTACATATTGCATTTTTCATTCAATTGTTTGAAATTTGGAAACATTTTCAAGGTTCTGATGAAAATCATCCATGAAATTGTATACCAATGGAAAGAAAAAAGAGAAAATTAATTAGTTGGGTTAGTAGAATAATGGGAGTAGAAGTTCTTCCAACCACAGTAAAATAAAGGCTAAGCACAGGTAAAAATGAATGAATGAATTAATTATACCTGACAGAATAAATATCCAAAAGGAATGTATATGCGAGTCCATGCTATTTCAGCTATACAGGTAAACCCACTGATGAAAGGTAGCCAGTATGCTGAGCAAAGTTCATTCATTTGACCAATAAAAAGCCAACAAGAAAAGAAACATTTTACCAGGATACCTGATACAGTAAAATGCTTCAGTGTCATATAAGGTAACTCTTGAATTTGTGAGGTAATTTAGAATTAATACTTCAGTAATCTGATATTGTTGTTATTTATATGCAGTATCCAAAATCTATTTTCTAAGATGACTTTTATTAGAAGTTTTCTTTACACAGATGATAACCTCTTCTCCTGCCCAATATTTTGATAAATTTGTTATCTTGAACAAAGGTTTATTTGAAACCTAAGTTCCACTCTTCACTCTGTGCCAGAGATAACTGAAGTATGATTAGCTGCCCTGGATGCATCTCAAGGAAGGAACAATGAAAAGGAAAATAGCTGATGTTTCAATGTTTTAATTAAACAGATATCTACCTTTGAAAATGTTTAGGATCTATTTTTTTTTTTTTTATGTATCTAACAAGAGAAGTGTATATGAAATGAGAGACAACTTTCCTGGGAAGGTGGAGGGTAATTATCCAAAAAAAAAAAATAGAGATGGCTATCAGCTCTATGGCAATCTAGGTAACACGGTCAACACCTGCTACTAACCTGTTAATGATCAGTGTCATAGTTCAGTGTTGAAATATGTAGACTAATTGAACTATTGTGGTATAAAAAAAATCACTTAGATTTGATTAAAAAAGACTGGAGAAATAAACAGAAATTAATCAAAATCAAATCATTTGTAATGACTAAGATATACCTTTTCTTTTTTTGTTTGCTACTGCTCAACCTTTTATGTCAAGACTAAGTACAATCACTTAGTCCTTTATAGTTTACTCCAAGTATTGGTGTCTGTACTATCCATGTACTGAAACTCCCTTTTCCAAAACCATCATCTAACATCTTCAGTCCTGCCTTCTTCCCTAAATGCTCACAACTGAGTAGAAATTACTGAGAATTTATCATCTTGCACTTTTTCTAATATTTCAATTTCTTTTCTTAAAATTGACTGACTCTTTCAAAAAAGATAATTTGAGCAGCTTTGTTGAGAAAATAAACTCGCTAAGTCGTTTTAAAAACTCTCTACTCACCCTCTGAAGCAATATTGGGGCATAGAGAAACCCACCATGCACAAACAACTCATTTCGAAAACAAAAGCTTCCAAACCAAACTTCATTCTAGAAATTTTATTCTAGATGTTTATTTTACATGAAAAATTCTTCAAAATAAACTTGCATATATATATATATATACACACAAACCATTTACTTAAAAAAGAAAAAAATAAATAAAAAAATTAAAGAATTCCAAAGCATCATTTTGTATCCTTGATTACAATCTTTTCATTCTAAATTCTGTACAATATATTCCAGTTTTCTGTAAGAGGCTGATCAAATATGGACTCCGGACTTTATAAGCAGTATACATAATCTTGTAGCAGTAAATACAGTAACCGGCTCTTCCTGCACCTCTCCTTAAAAAAAAAGCAAAAACTGCTGCTGCTCTTCAGTGTAGAAATCTGATACTCATCTTCTGTTCTACATCTACACCTTCCATCACCTTGCAAAGGAGAAAATGAAAACAAATTAACGATTTTTGTTATTACAGCTGTTACAAAACTGCCACTTTTTAATATAAATTTATCTGGAGATAAAAATTATTACATAATTATATACTATTTTTCTAGTTATTTACTCTATACTCATATACATCATTGAAATAATTATGGAAACATGCAGGATACGCACAGATAATTAGTAATTTCAACTGAGCAATATAAAATAAAGGATCATTGCAGAAAATATATAAAAACAAAGTGAATACATTGCACAGCACATTAGTATTTGGTATGCAAATCCTCTGCTTTATAGAGAGCATGCATAGCACCTTCCTCAACCACATCTATTGTTGGCCTCAGTTAGGTGTATCTTTAAAGTCTTGCATATGGCTTCCTTCTGAAACATGAAGCCTGGCTGCAATCTGCCCCATGGAGCAGCTCTCACTAGCTAAGACTTCAATTTATACATGCTTGTCATACCATATTTCCTTTCCAGGAGCCATAGTACTCATTACACTACAATAAATCACTGCCTATATTTTCAAAATCCTGCAGCTGTGGGACAAAGGCAGGCAGTCTACCATATCAACATATGACCGTACTAAGCAGCATTTATTTTTAAAAACAAGATGCCATTTTATCATGTGTTAGTTGCATTTTATATCTAGTTTTTCCTGTTTCCATAATTATTTCCAATATTGTATATATCAATTTTTTTTCAAACATATCTTTGACTGAGCTCAGTTGGTAGCGCACACAGGTTAGCTGTCTACACCATCTTGAGATAATGAAAGCACATGTTGACCATATGTACTTAATGTTTATGGTTTCATGTAAATAAAAATAGGACCCTCCTTAACCCTTTATGTACTGTCCAGGGTCCTATATGTAAGCATTTTCATCAAGTTATTTTTTATGTAACATTTTCACTCTGTATCAATAATAATGTATCTTTGAGCCCCTTAGAATTAGCTATGTGGGGCCTCATATGACTGTACTGATTACTTAGTTATGTATATGCAGTTGAGTCAGGGTTAGGATATACTTTTGAGGGGTCTTGAGCTATTTGATATAAACTTCATTCTTCACTATTATAAGAGGGGTCCAAAGAATAATAATATCATGCACATGAGGCAACACTATAATTCCATATTTTCTAGTTTGGGCAAAAATAAAAAAAAAATTTTGATCAGGGGGTGTTTAGTATAGACTGTAATTTGTTGCTGAAGAATTTACAACATCTGGTACAACTAGAAAGGAGACACAGAAGGTGAAATGCAGAGGATTTGACCAACCAACAGGTTGAATTAATGAGTTTGTCATATCATATAAAATAACTAATTCCAAAATGCCTGCCACTGAAAATGCTACATTGGCCATAGAACACACAGAAAAAAAAACCTTCAGTTATTCCAAACGGTAAAATGGAAGTAGAAACCCCAACCACGGTTAAGTCTCAGCATCCAATATGGACGCCCCTAACCCTGCTGCAAGATGTATTCCAAAACATTCTCCTCTGAATAAAAGTCAAACCAATGCAGCCAAAATTCATGAATTGGCAAAATCTGCAACAGGACTACACAACAATAAAGAAATGCTTGCAAATTTAGATGAATGGGTTGTGTGCAGAAAAAGTGCCAGCTTTTAGTGATTTAATACTCAAGGTACATGATCTTGTGGCAAAGATGAAATACGATAAATTAGTAGGGTCAGAGTTTGTGTAGGCAATATAAAACATCAGAACATCTTTCAGGGATGGCCAAAAATCTAAACTTCAATAAATCTGAAGATTAGCAGCCGTGATCTTGGAAAAAATAAAACCACATCTGACAGGTAAGCAGAAATCACATATAACATCACTCAGACCCTGTCAGACACAGCTAAAATCTTTTCCCAAACAAAATCCAGAAGTAAAAATAACAAGGCAGTGTAAGTTTTCTTCTGCTAGGTCAACAGGGGTCCCTCCCTCCCAGACTTTGGAGTTTCAAAGAAAAAAAAAAAAAAAGCTGTACTTTGTTTTGCACAAAAGTTATTTCCTGATGGCCCGGCCCATAGTAAGGCAGCTAATTCTTGTGATTTTGGTAACAGCAGTGATAATGACAAAAATATAACTTCAACCAAATAGTGGAGCTCATGTCAACATAATCCTGTACTTAATCACTGACTTCATAGTACAGATATGCAACCATTCAATGCCAATGTGAGTATCTAGGAAATCTCAATAAATTTATGCATTTGTTAGCTAATGCTGTTTGTGAAGCTATATCTTCAAGTTTTAGAGGCTTAGCTAATACAACTCCTGATATGTCACATCCAACTAGTAGTTGCTGTTCACTTTGTGAATGAAGATGGAAAGCCAACAGATAATCTTACTCAAGTCAAAAGGTTTACTGACAAAACTGGTGAGTCTTGCTCGAGAAATATTTTCATCATTGACAAATACATCATAAGATTCCAGACATATGACATTGCTTCCAGTATGTCTGGAAAGTTCAAAGGTGCACAGATGATTTCTGGAACTCTGCAATGGTCAGTAATATACACACCATGGAATCAACTTAATTACAGAACATGACAGCAAATCAAGCATCCTTATATGAAGTATGTATGACAATCTTTAGCATAAATGTATTTTATAGTTCTAGCAATATGCAAGGTTTTGAGTGGTTTGTTGGCAAATGTATACAACATACTTCAACTCAATACTCCGACCAAAATCAGCTGAAGCTGTGTGACGAGGATATGATGAGGCTCTCAAAGTTATCATCACCACAAAAAAAAAAGCACATTAACAGAGAGATGCACTAAAGCATGAGGTCTTCTTTTAACTGTACTTTGTTTTGACTTCATTGTTTCAATTGTTCTCCAAGAACATTTTCACCAAAATCTTGGAGGTTGCAGGAACCATTGAAACTATCTGACAAAGTACCTAGGCGACTAGATGAAAATCCTAACACAGCAGTGCAATCAATAACACATCCATTCTATAAAAATAAATTTGGATCTTTCTTAGATTGTTTTCTAGCAGAAATCCATAGCAAAATGGCAAACATCGAAACTAATTTAAACCATTTCTGGATGCACTCTCAAAACACATGCTGAAAACAGTGATGCTGCACAAAGCAACATTATTTACAGACATGCCGCTAATTTTGCAACTTGTGAAAATCAGTGTGACTTATTTCCAACAAACAAATGGCACACAGACTGCTATTGACAGCTGTCTCCAGTGTGTAAAGATGAAAGATCGATTTAACAAACATCGGTTTGCTAACCCTTCTGCAGCAGCTGTATGGTCAACAAGTGACTTGGTGCTCTAATGTTACCAGCATGCTAGAATTGGTAGTATCTGTCTTAATGACCTAGCTAAAATATGGGCTAAAAACAGGTATAGACATATTTAAGTACTGTCTTCAAGCTGAACATCTCAGCTTATATTCTAGAACAAAATCTACTTATATTTTGCACCAATCAAGTTCTTACTGTAGCGTTGTTTTTGTCTGTTACAATCTAAGGAGTGCAGGAGCATCAATATTATGTAATGATCAATTTTTACAGTTGTCTGTCAGAATTAATTTTGTGTTTATATTTCTCAGTATTCTAATAAAGCCTTTTCAAAATTTGCATTTATTTATAAGAACCCCAAAATATTTTATACCTCATTACCCTTCATAATAGCATAAATTTTAAACTATTAAGTATAAAAAATAATGTGACTATTTCATTAATTTTAACCAGAGATAAATGAAGTATGGCAAATGTTTTGCAGTTTTAGATATTTTTAAGAATTGTATTTATATAAGTTTCACCTTCACAAATTCTTCAAAAGAAATATGTTGGTCCTTGTCTTCATCAGCTTCAGTAATGGTCCTTTCAGCAATACTATCCAGCTGAAAAAGATGAAAAATAGATAAATCAATCAATCAATCTTGTTCCCAAATGCAGCAGTGGGTTGTCAGCCAAGTGCACTAGCTCCCTTTCTTCAATCAGCTGTGGGGAGGGAACTGAGTATCTGGAAAACACCTGTGCAGATGGACTGGTAGAGAACACAAAACAAAAAAAAAAAACAGAAACTCATGCTATAGAAGTTGCCAAGCCAGATCCTGATGAAATTCAAACCCAGGCAATCAGTAACAGCAGTTCAGAATTGTGATGTACCCCCAGTCTGGTGCCCCATAAATACATTTATTTATATAAATGGCATTTATTTCTTAGGGTTACCCAATTGGAAATAAACAAGTGTACATCCTCAATAATTCAGTCTCTCAAATTTTCAAACATATTTTTAGACTTAGTGTGCAGAATACAAACAAGATGCACACCTTCCTATCCGTAAAATAATTTTAATGTCCCCACAATGAGTCTTGAATACAGAATGTGAGCCCATATTCAAAAGATGTCAAATTATTTGGAAAGAGTTAATCTTAGAATGTTTCTAAGTTTCAAGTATACAGAAAGCCTAAAATTACTAGATTTACTCAATTTGGGAGGCAAGAGCCAACAGATTCTGAAGTAAACAAGTTTTTTAGTGAAAGCAGCAACAAATTCTTTCAGATATCTAGTTACTAGCATGAGAATTTAGCAAAGATTAGCATCAATAACAAAATAAATAGCTAGCAATGGTAGTTAACAATAAAAATGTCAGTTAAAATAACAATGTTTTTTTTTTTTTTTTTTTGCAGTCTCAAGAATAGGACTTTTTTTTTTTAGTTATCTCCCCCTAACATACAAATATTAGTACTGATGTACATGTAATCATTGGAAAGCAGCATGCTTAGTTTACATTTTGTTAACACATTAAACAACATATAAATTTGCATTCAAATTGATCTTTGGTTTGTACAAATAAATCAGCTCCCTTTGCTCTTTTCTATATTTATTTGGCAGTGCTACTACACTAGTACTGAGTTATCTGTTACTGCATCCTCCAAACCCGCCTTCACGCCATCACCATCCGCCATAGAAGACCACCCCACCCTGCTGTCAGTTTCCTAGACCAAGCAGAAAGGTTGTGCAGGTTAACTGCATACCTACCACAGGATTCTTACTAGAACTGTTCATGTGGGAGGAAACCCATTCAGCTGACTGGTGAGAAATGAGGGGAAAGAAACTGTGCTGGACAGCAGACACACCAAGCCATCTAAACATTACAAGGTATCCTTTCCGTCAGCTTTTGTGATATTACAGAAGCAGCAACAAGCATTGTATTGTTTGTAGCCTTAGTCTTGCATAAGCTTAAACCAAAAAAAAAAAAAAGTAGCTCTATGTTGCATTAGTCAAAGACAACAATGAATCATTTACTGCAAGATGATCATGTCACAAAACTGTAAAATCAGTGATGCAAACTAGTGACATGTACAGTGAATAAACAAGATACACCCATCTAAATCCAACAGATGCTAGTCCAGATAAAAAAAACGAGTCTCTTGTCAAGTGACCAGCAGAAAACAAGAGACATCCTTCCTGTTAACCTAACAAAATGCTTTACCTGCTCCTCTGATATGTTTGTACCAACCATCATGTGCAACACAGCCAGAAGTTCATCCCTAGAAATCTTTTCATCACCATCCAAATCATACATTTTGAAGGCAACTAAATAAAAAGAAATTTGTATTTTAAGCAATGGTGTTGGCAAGAAAATTCTTATCCTTGTTGCCAAGCGAGAGAAAGCATTAGTATAGAACAGTTCACTAACATACAAGTTGGTATGAAATATACGGATAAACAAAAAGTTCAAACATGCTAGCATGTGCACTCAACATTTCTGTTTACTTATGAAGTTTGTACCATTTTATCATCATAAGCATCGAACCTATCTATTTTCTGATACTGCCTACATAATTATCTGAAACAATACAGTTTCTCCATACTGGTAATAAAATCTGCTCAGAAGCATATCCTGTTTTCATACAATAAGCAAGATAATTCCCATTATTATTATTATTTTTTTTAAACAAAATTCCCCAGTTTAACTTTTGTTATAAGAAAATACCACCATAGCAGTAACCTGGGTTTGCAATATTAACTTGATTTATTGACAACTGTTTTGTTGTTTCTGTTTTGAATGACCTCAGACCATCTGGAACTGCTTTGACAAGCAGGTCTCTCTGAAGAAAATACATCAACAGTAAATACTTCTGAGAGAGTGGCCCACTGCCCAGACTAACAAACTGCCAAGGTTGAGCTCCTCCACCCTCTAAGATCAGTGGGGTTTGCTCGTTTTGGCATACCTCCCTGCATTATTTTTCACTGCTCTTCACTAGCCAGCCATGGGGCTTTCCTCCGGACACTCCATTCCTCCTGCCAGTAAAAAGTGCCAAATGTTCTCTAGCCGCTGACCACACCACGAGAGACTCCCTCAACAGGGTCGTCAATGACAACTTAATTTTCAGTATATAATTTTGTGCTATGTTGAAAAGTACTTTAAAACAATTTTTTTTTCAGACTTAATAATCTTGATGTAATTTCACTTCTCAGCAGTAGCCAAAGGCTCTTGATCATAACAGACCTTGAAATTTCTGCTGTCAGTTGCAATTTTATTACTCAGCATCGTCAACAAGCACCTTGAAGTGATGTAGACCAGTCTTTCTCATGATGTAGGAATAAGCTGTTCTGATCCTGAATGACAGGGCATTTCTCCAGCTAATCACGTCCCAGGTGCAAAGAAATTAGAACTTGGTTCAACACTCCAATTGGGGATATCAACAAGCAGTAGGCAGAAGCGGTATTATTCTGCCTCAGTCATTTACGGCAACACTAGGGAAAGACAGCAATTTGGAGAAATGTTGACCTGCCTAAACAGTCACTGTGTCCTGTTCTACCAGCTCCACAACAGCATCAGACTGGTGATGCCTCTCTCCTTCGTATTTTAAAAGTGCAGGCTATAAGACAGTCTTTTTAATATGACTGCTGGAAAGGTCCAATCACATTAACTACACCCAAAACAAATTTTGTGACGTCAGAGGAATCAGAGTTTCTTGGCCACCTTGCAAAGACCAAGGACATAACTGCAGCACCCATGGCCACAATTACATTCCAACCCCTTGGTGAGGTTAAAGATGTGCCCGTTTGAAGAAACACAAATCATTCCTGTTGTTGCATTGTGCTCTGTCTGCACAGGGTTAAAAAAAACAACAAACAACAAAAACTCTCACTTGTTTTGCTGCCACACAGAAAACCAAAAATGTGCAATAAAACAATTTTGTAAACCCCTCATCTCTTAGGAAAAATGAACAATTGATACAATTCATACTGATGCACATTTATGGAGCCATTCCAATATGATTAAAGTTTCAAAATGTAATTACAGCAGATAATTTGAGTCAAAGTTGATTTAAAACAGCAAAAGTATTAGGTGGTTACAAAAGTTTTGTCAGCTTATTTGAACGGCAACATTGAGACTTCATGTCGTCGCTGACCGTGAAGTTTATTAATCAAAGTTAGTTCCATTACAATCAGTACACTTCTGCCAATGAGTTACAAGCGCATTTATACCATTTTGAAAAAATCTGGATTTCTGTGGTCGATAAACTATTGGAAGGCAGTTTCAATCGCTGCTTGGCTGGAGAAGGATTTCATATGGAAGAAGTTGTCGGTGTTTGAAAAGGTGGTGGTTGTGGGAGAAAGGTCTGGTGAATGGGCTGGGTGAGGGAGAACTTTGTACTCTGTGTTTGGTTTCTGAAGAGTCAGTTTTGCAGCATGAGGATGAGCATAGTCGTGGAGCAGGATTGCGCCTCTTCGGTTCACCAATGCTGGCTGTCGTTGGAAGAGTTTCTGATGAACAACATTTAATTCACAACATTACCTTTCAACTCTGATGGTTTCGACAGGTTGCAAGAAGTTATAGTGGATGACACCAGTTGCAGTCCACCAGATAGTGACCATGACCTTGTGTGTGTGGAGGCTGGTTTTGGAATGTCGTTAGGCACCTTGTCTCTGTTGAGCCACTGTGCTGATCATTTGCGATTGTCATAAAGGATCCATTTTTCATCACACATGATTTGGTCAAGAAATGGCTCATTTTTTGTTTCTTATGATAAGTGAAGAGCAGATCTCCAATCGACGATTTTGTTGTTGTTCATCCAAAATGTAAGGCACCCACCTGTCAAACCTTTTCACCTGGCTGACTGCATCAAGATGCCAGGAAACAGTTGCAATGTTTACATCAAGCTCTCCAGCAATTTCTCTCACTGTTTTTTTTGGATCAACTTCAACTGAGGCTTTCAGACGGTTGCCATCACAGCTGGAAGAATGTCTGCTATGTTCCTTATCTTTGAAGTTCTCATCTCCTGATTGAAACTTTGCAAACCATCGTTGTACTGAGCACTCATTTGCTGTGTTCTTGCTCCATGCCTGCTTAATGTTACGGGTTGCCTCACTTGTTTTGTGGCCTGGTTTGAACTGGTGAAGCAAAATGACACGAAAAACTTTTCTATCCATCCATGAAACAGATATCCATTTTATGATGTTTAGAAAGGTAGGTTTTGCATAATGTATGCCAAAGTGCACGCTACAAAACTACAACAAAGCTTTTGTAACAACCTAATACAAAAGGAATGGTTTCTACTGACTACACAAAATTGTCTTTCAAAAGAATCTTCTAATTAGATGGTAGATTCATATTCAGAACTCACATTTCAATTTTTCTTCTCTGGTATTTAACTTGTTCCTCTCCTGTTTGGTCTTTATTGGACGGAACCGCGCTAGCACTTTCATAAACTGAGGGAAATTGACAGTTTCTCCACTGCTGTACACAGAATAAGACAGTCATTACTAGAATACATATTTGCTGCTAGTTTATCAAAGTTAACAAAATTATAAGTGTAGACTGATTGACTTGTTTTTATAAAACAAAAGTAAAATTCAAGAGCACAAGGGGAAAAAAACAGATGAGACAAACAAAACATACAAAATAGGCAATCAAATGACTGGCTGTGAAACAAAAGTTTCCACTGCATCATAAAAGTTCAGTATTATTTTAGTTTATGAAAATTTAATTTCAGATGTTCAAATAATTCACCCCCCCCAACAAAAAAAACTATGTGGTGGTCATACTTTCATTCAGACTTGGTAATGGGATTTTAGTGCCCCCATCCCTCTCTTTCTGCATATAACAATCTGCCTTTTATTATTTGAAAAAAAAAAAAAAGTAATTTAGAAGTAGGGATGTGCCAATTAATCGGTGGATAATTGGCCATTTTCGCAATTAATCAATCAGCCAATTATTAGGCTTCATAACAGTCAGTGAAAAACTCGTGTCAGAAAAGAATATTGCTTATCTGTTTTTCCATATTACATCAAGTTTTACCAACAAATCAATTTATCCAGATAAGACAACCAGCGGAATCTTCATCCCGTGGCATTTTAACTTTCCTTAAACCAGCCAAAATTTGCTCACTTATGTCAGCTCTCTCTCTCTCTCATTCTGGAAATGGGACCACATTTAAAATGGCTCAGCATTTCAAAAACCAGGTGATAGCCAATGACCAGTCATACTAAGAAATGGTGTTCCAGCAGCACTAGCTCTTCAAATGGCTGTTGTTAATGTTCTACTTGGCATTTCCTGCTGTTTACTTCTTTTGGAAAACAATGTTGTACATACCTGGAATCACTGTTTGACTGGAAAAGTTATAGTGCAGTATATAGTTAAGAAAAAAGTGGACCGAGTAACTTTCTAAATCAATGCCTGCTGGAACTCAGGAAGGTTAAGTCAGCAGCAATCATGCTTGTTCTTTGGTGTACAGCTGTGGCTCAAAAATCTGTCCTACAACTTTTTCTTATCAAAGGATTCCTCCAGTCATCTGTTTACTATTTTTGTGAAAAATATTGCTTAGGCAATATTTTAACTTCACATACTGCAAAAGAATATTTTAATAATAATGCGCAATGTATGCATTCCATTTCAACCATCTTTGAATATTTGTCAAAGTCTATGTATCTCTGTTTTACGATTTTCCCCTAAAACAATACATTGGCAGAATGTAGTAACATATCACAAGTTCACAAAGGTTATATGGACTGAGAAGCTATTCAGGGTGATTTTACTTTAATTTTCATTAGCAAATTAATTTTTATTAAGAATTTGGGCAACTGTATAAAACTAAGACACAAAGTTTCAAGTACAGATCTGTTCCAGTGGGAAAGATGGCAGGCTTGCTCTTTAGACCTATTTGTTTCCCTGCTGTGATGATACACAGCATACAGAAATAAACGTCTGGCTTCTCAGTGCAGCAGCAGACCAAAAATCCTGTTATTTTACTTATCGGCCTTTTGATAATCAGCATGTCCCCTATTTAAAAGGCAATCTTCATCCCCCGTCTCAAAACGAAGTAAATGTTTATACTACCTACTTACCCCTCATAAAAAAACGAATGGACAATTCTGTCGCCCAGAGGGTTGATTGCCAATTCTGGAATTCTCAAGAAATCTTCTCGACTGAAGGAAGAAGTTTGTAATCAGTACATTTTTGCAGTATTTTGTATTTGTACAACTCACCTCAAATTCTTAACTACTCATTTCAACAAATAGAGAGAGACTCAAGCTGCAGATTAAATAAACCAAACTAAAATAACATAAAAAAACAACCAACTACTAGGTATTTTTATTTTAAAAACACCACGTAAGTCCATTAAAAATCGGCTTTTAGTAACATTCATCAAAAAATAAAGATCACAGAAAATTTTTAAGAGTTTTTTTTCCCCCCCATTGTCAAAAATATCATGCAGCACAAAGGTAATAGAAATGAAATTTATCTATCAGATAAAGATTTAAAATCTAATATTAAGAAAAAAAAAGATGTTTGTTAACTGCTTAAGAAACTTTTTTTTTTTAGTTTCGAATGCTATTCTTTCACACATCACCGACAAGACGCCCAGCCCTGTCTCTGCCGCGTTTATTACACATGACACTTTAACATCTTTAGCCAGAACATCCTACTGTTACAGTCGGTTTTTATCAGCTAAAAAACATCTGAATTATATGACAGGTGTAGAAAAAGATCGTGGAAACAGTTCATCAAATTCAAAAAAAAAAAAAAACAACTTATCATAAAAAATATTTTAAAAACATTGTTTGTTTCCCAGAGAGAGAGAGAGAGTGTGGTGTGTGTGTGTGTGTCTCTCTCTCTCTCTCTCCCTCTCCACAAGGTGTGGTGAGAGAGGACAACTGCTGTACCCACGAAAAGTTGGAGTGATAGAGTAATGGAAGCGCTATTTTTTGCTGATTCACCAAGCTCACCTGGTTGAAAGCCAAAAGGTCAGGGGCTAGGAAGAGAGTAGGAATGTAGGCAAATACAGTATAAGGTACTGCCAGGACGTGATGCTGTGGTGCGTGTGTATGTCAAGGTAAAATAGCTAAACCATTTGTCTGTCTGCTCTGGAGAAATAAGCTGATGGGTTAATTAAGAAATGAAGTGGGGGGGGGTTGCCAATTGATTAGTATAGGTGTCTTGATTAGTTAGTGACAATGATTTTCGGAAAATAAACAGAATTTCTGCAATCTTTTGCCTTTACCCCGTACAAATGGCGCACAATGGATGTGAAGAATTCAAAAAAAACTAACATTTGTAAATATAAATGAAGTGTACGAAACTAAAAAAAAAACAACAACAACAACAACCGAGAGCTGGAGCTATATCACCTGCCTGGTTTGAGATGAAGAGGGGAAACTGTGTATAGCAAATTTTAAAAATGGACCTTTTTTGGGGGGAGGGGTGTTAGACTGCACTGCTCTATTCATCATGAAGCCATTCATATTGGTCTAACAACCCGTGCAGCAGAAAGGTCGTTTAGCTCCCCCCCCCCAGTATGAGAAGGGAAAAACATGGCTGAGGTCAACAATGGTGGATGACACATATATATAGAGAGGGAGGGAGGGAAACACAAATCTTTTTTTTTTTTTTATTATTTTTTGACATTAGTAAGCTTTCGCTGCTGGGGACAATCCCCTGGACCCCTGTGATCTGTTCTGCAAGCATTTATTATTATTTTTTTTATCTCCCCCCTGACCAGAAATACTGCAGTCATCCCTGGGTGGGGCAGGGTAGCGATTCGAATTATCATCATCATGCCATCTTTCGGCGACCCGACTCAGTTTGGCACACCTAACAGATACTCACAATTCCTCTGTCGATCAGTCAACTCTCACTCAAATTAAAGACAGGTGGGCAAGCAAACAAGAAAGATAGTCTTTGTCAATCAGTCAATCAACTCTCTCTCTCTCAAATTAAAGACAGGTAAGTAAGTAAACAAGAAAGATAGTCTTTGTCAATCAGTCAATCAACTCTCTCTCTCTCAAATTAAAGACAGGTAAGTAAGCAAACAAGAAAGATAGTCTTTGTCAATCAGTCAATCAACTCTCTCTCTCTCTCTCTCTCTCAAATTAAAGACAGGTAAGTAAGTAAACAAGAAAGATAGTCTTTGTCAATCAGTCAATCAACTCTCTCTCTCTCTCTCTCTCTCAAATTAAAGACAGGTAAGTAAGTAAACAAGAAAGATTGTCTGTCAATCAGTCAATCAACTCTCTCTCTCTCTCACTCAAATTAAAGACAGGTAAGTAAGTAAACAAGAAAGATTGTCTGTCAATCAGTCAATCAACTCTCTCTCTCTCTCACTCAAATTAAAGACAGGTAAGTAAGTAAACAAGAAAGATTGTCTGTCAATCAGTCAATCAACTCTCTCTCTCTCTCTCACTCAAATTAAAGACAGGTAAGTAAGTAAACAAGAAAGATTGTCTGTCAATCAGTCAATCAACTCTCTCTCTCTCTCTCTCAAATTAAAGACAGGTAAGTAAGTAAACAAGAAAGATAGTCTTTGTCAATCAGTCAATCAACTCTCTCTCTCTCTCTCTCAAATTAAAGACAGGTAAGTAAGTAAACAAGAAAGATTGTCTGTCAATCAGTCAATCAACTCTCTCTCTCTCTCTCTCAAATTAAAGACAGGTAAGTAAGCACACAAGAAAGATTGTCTGTCAATCAGTCAATCAACTCTCACACTCAAATTAAAGACAGGTGAGCAAGCAAACAAGAAAGATTGTTAACCTACCTCAACACACCATTGTTATTTTTGTCCAAGCTGGTGAATCTGCTGTATAGTCTCACAATCTGGTTTGGAGAAACTAGAGAGAGAGAGAGAGAGGAGGGGATAAATTAAACTGAAAGGTAACCAGTTACAGTTTTGCAGTACTAACGAATAGTCAAATAACCACTGAAGACTCTGGTCATGCAGCATCTTCATGTTATCGTGCTGTGGTGGACAGGTACACTACACGAAGACGGGTAGACTGCTTCACCACTCACACCAGTGACTGTACCCAAGCACTGCCAAACACACACACGCGCGCGCCCAACGCCATAGCGTGCTGCAGCATTCTCTAAATTTTAAAAGTAATTCCACAGGCACTATACTGGGAGTCTGACCCTTTAATGACCCGATTCAAGAACCCTCCCCTCATTAACTGGGGTATAAAGAGAGTCGGGTAGACTGGGCGTTGGCTTCGAGTTTCGCTTCTAACCTCGGCCGGCTCAATTCCCGTTTCCTTGAACATTTCAGGCACCAATTCTGGGAAAGGCTGCAGGGCTGCGAGCACCAAAGAAGGGCACCAGTCCCGACTGATGCGTAAAGGTGGTGGGTGGGAGGGTCGTGGGTGGGTGTGGGTATATCCCGTTTCTTCCTTGTAAAAACAAACAAACAAAATTCCGGATTCGTTCCAGTGATGCTCCAGAAACCATGGGAAGGTGAGGTGGTTTGTAGGGACAGCCCCGCTGAAGCTGGATAGAGACACGAGAGGGAGGGGAGGAAGGATCCTCGAGTGATCCCACTCCCTGGACAGGGGGTAGGTAATCCAGAAACAAACTGCCCCCACCCCAACCTTTTTTTTTTTTTTTAGAAATGTCAACGAAAGATAAATAAATGGATGGATGGATGGATGAGGTGGTAGGGGGGGGGATTGATCCCATTTCTATCGTTAGTGGGGTTGGAGCGATTAAAAGCCACAGGGGGACGGGGGTGAGCGAGCCTGATGGAGCCCGCGAGGAGCTGCAGCCCAGCAACAGAGGGCCGGGTAAGGATGCCCGTATTCCTTTCGCTACACGGCAACAAAGGAAAGGGTGGTAGCATCTACTCATGGGGCCCGGTGTCCCCACAGCTGCGCCCTGGCCAGACAACGGACATCCCCCGCTCGCGGTGTTTGTTTACTCCTCCGACATCAGCATTAAATGTCTGCCTTCCTCACTCGCGGCACCGGCTCCGAGCTCAATCCGTCTCCCTCTCACCTGGGGACCGGCAGCTACACGCACGACACAAGTCAATTCCAGAAGAACTCGATTGTTCTCTTCTGTAAGGGGAGGGGACTGGGAACCGACCGAGGTCTCGGTCCTACCAGCCGGAGGAGGGGGGGGGGGAAACCAACACCCGCTGCCAGCACTTACAGCCCGTGTCCTTCTGTATCTGCTCGATTTCCTCCGCCTGTAACAACCTCGAGGTTCGCGTACCCATAACTGGACAGTTCGCTTCACCCTCTCTTACCTGTCCCCGACTGACAAAAGGTGAAGGTCGTCAGGTGACATCGTCGGTCGCGATGCCTTACGTCTCAAGGAGAGAGAGAAAGGAAGCACGTCACCATCACGTGCTTAATAACAACAACAACAACAATAACAACAATACATCGTTAATTAGTATAACTTACAATAATGGCTAATAATTACGGGTTTATTCAGGTCATCAGTAAAGTGTGCGGACTGTAACTGACCGGCCGTGATACTAATTAGGTGTGCGAAAGATGGCGGAATGTGGCGAAATAGCGGGGGGGGTGGTAAAGTGAGCGGGGTGGGGGGGGTTCGCTTCCCAGGTTGGCCGGCTGCTGTGGGACTCTGTCCACCGCTGTATCATTGAAGAACGCATCGGAGACCGTCGGGAGGAGGAGGAGGAGAAGGAGTGAGGCTGGCTCCCTGGTCCCGCCGGGCTCCGGTCTGCCTTTTGCCGTAACCTTCGCGTCTGTTCCTCCCCGGTGTTGCGCCACATCGACTCCGCTTCCTAAGGTAAACACGACGGAAATCTGATTAATTATTTAAAATACCTGGCCTTGTTATTGTTGTTGTTGTTGTTTGTTTGTTTGTTTGTTTGTTTTAAAAAAAAAAAGAAAATTTTCCAGTTATAAATTTTTGAGGACACAATTCGGGTTTTCGTGTGGCTCCCCTCTCCCAACCCCAGCATCAGATATAGGACTAAAGTTACCACAGCTCTTCTCAGCCAGCAAATAATAATAGTTAGTTAATAAGACCTGAATACTGGTTGGCGGGTACCCTAAAATTACCACAGCTCTTCTCAGCCAGCAAATAATAATAATAAATAATAATAGTTAGTTAATAAGACCTGAATACTGGTTGGCGGGTACCCTAAAATTACCACAGCTCTTCTCAGCCAGCAAATAATAATATAATAAAATAATAATAGTTAGTTAATAAGACCTGAATACTGGTTGGCGGGTACCCTAAAATTACCACAGCTCTTCTCAGCCAGCAAATAATAATAAAATAATAATAGTTAGTTAATAAGACCTGGATACTGGTTGGCGGGTACCCTAAAATTACCACAGCTCTTCTCAGCCAGCAAATAATAATAATAAATAATAATAATAATTAGTTAATAAGACCTGGATACTGGCTGGCGGGTACCCTAAAATTACCACAGCTCTTCTCAGCCAGCAAATAATAATAATAAATAATAATAGTTAGTTAATAAGACCTGGATACTGGTTGGCGGGTACCCTAAAATTACCACAGCTCTTCTCAGCCAGCAATAATAATAATAAATAATAATAATAATTAGTTAATAAGACCTGGATACTGGCTGGCGGGTACCCTAAAATTACCACAGCTCTTCTCAGCCAGCAAATAATAATAATAAATAATAATAGTTAGTTAATAAGACCTGAATACTGGCTGGCGGGTACCCTAAAATTACCACAGCTCTTCTCAGCCAGCAAATAATATAATAAAATAATAATAGTTAGTTAATAAGACCTGGATACTGGTTGGCGGGTACCCTAAAATTACCACAGCTCTTCTCAGCCAGCAAATAATAATAATAAATAATAATAGTTAGTTAATAAGACCTGGATACTGGTTGGCGGGTACCCTAAAATTACCACAGCTCTTCTCAGCCAGCAAATAATAATAATAAATAATAATAGTTAGTTAATAAGACCTGGATACTGGCTGGCGGGTACCCTAAAATTACCACAGCTCTTCTCAGCCAGCAAATAAAATAATAAATAATAATAATAATTAGTTAATAAGACCTGGATACTGGCTGGCGGGTACCCTAAAATTACCACAGCTCTTCTCAGCCAGCAAATAATAATAATAAATAATAATAGTTAGTTAATAAGACCTGGATACTGGCTGGCGGGTACCCTAAAATTACCACAGCTCTTCTCAGCCAGCAAATAATAATAATAAATAATAATAATAATTAGTTAATAAGACCTGGATACTGGCTGGCGGGTACCCTAAAATTACCACAGCTCTTCTCAGCCAGCAAATAATAATAATAAATAATAATAGTTAGTTAATAAGACCTGGATACTGGTTGGCGGGTACCCTAAAATTACCACAGCTCTTCTCAGCCAGCAAATAATAATAATAAATAATAATAGTTAGTTAATAAGACCTGGATACTGGTTGGCGGGTACCCTAAAATTACCACAGCTCTTCTCAGCCAGCAAATAATAATAATAAATAATAATAGTTAGTTAATAAGACCTGGATACTGGTTGGCGGGTACCCTAAAATTACCACAGCTCTTCTCAGCCAGCAAATAATAATAATAAATAATAATAGTTAGTTAATAAGACCTGGATACTGGTTGGCGGGTACCCTAAAATTACCACAGCTCTTCTCAGCCAGCAAATAATAATAATAATAAATATAATAGTTAGTTAATAAGACCTGAATACTGGCTGGCGGGTACCCTAAAATTACCACAGCTCTTCTCAGCCAGCAAATAATAATAATAAATAATAATAGTTAGTTAATAAGACCTGGATACTGGTTGGCGGGTACCCTAAAATTACCACAGCTCTTCTCAGCCAGCAAATAATAATAATAAATAATAATAGTTAGTTAATAAGACCTGGATACTGGTTGGCGGGTACCCTAAAATTACCACAGCTCTTCTCAGCCAGCAAATAATAATATAATAATAATAGTTAGTTAATAAGACCTGGATACTGGCTGGCGGGTACCCTAAAATTACCACAGCTCTTCTCAACCAGCAAATAATAATAGTTAGTTAATAAGACCTGAATACTGGCTGGCGGGTACCCTAAAATTACCACAGCTCTTCTCAGCCAGCAAATAATAATAATAAATAATAATAGTTAGTTAATAAGACCTGGATACTGGTTGGCGGGTACCCTAAAATTACCACAGCTCTTCTCAGCCAGCAAATAATAATAATAAATAATAATAGTTAGTTAATAAGACCTGGATACTGGTTGGCGGGTACCCTAAAATTACCACAGCTCTTCTCAGCCAGCAAATAATAATAATAAATAATAATAGTTAGTTAATAAGACCTGGATACTGGTTGGCGGGTACCCTAAAATTACCACAGCTCTTCTCAGCCAGCAAATAATAATAATAAATAATAATAGTTAGTTAATAAGACCTGGATACTGGTTGGCGGGTACCCTAAAATTACCACAGCTCTTCTCAGCCAGCAAATAATAATAATAAATAATAATAGTTAGTTAATAAGACCTGGATACTGGCTGGCAGGTACCCTAAAATTACTGCAGCTCTTCTCAGCCAGCAGCACCTCAGATCCATCTGTGTCGTTTTCTGTTATAAGCTAACCATGAAGAAATTCTACCACCGAGTTTGGAATTTAAATTCCAGAATTCAACGTTCGTTTTTCGTTTAAGTTTAAAAGAAGAAGTCTCTTAATTCTTGAAGAAGCAAACTTCTAATCACTGTTTTATTTCTCCCACAGGTGTAAGTTACAGCTTGACTTTCAGAAAAATTAGCAGTCAGTCAGCAGGGCGGTTTTAATGATTTAAATATCCTCTGGTTTCCTGTATTTCAGTGACGGTTTGTAGAGTGTTAGCCAATTATTCAGATAGGAGTAGAAAACGATTAATGTCAATAATCAGTGTATTATTTTTTATTTATTAGGTGCTGGTAAATTACAGAACATGGCCTTGAATTTCAATATTGTGGCTAGGATGGCTGCAAACTCCAGTCAACAAGTCAGATGGGGACTTTGTCATCTCTTGTCACCTGGGCAGATTGTCATTCAGATCCCCAGAGCAACCAGCGTGACGGTGTATGAAAGAGACAGGAAGGCTGGATATGATACTGCGATAGATATGTCGACATGGCAGCACATAAAGAACGGGTTGAGGGGTCTCGGGTCAGAGCTGAGGCTGTTTTCTCAAGAGATTCAGGAAAAACTGCAGTGCTCTGCTCTCAACGACAGACGTCACTTGGATTACGAGTATATTTGGAAATGCAATAGCGAAGATGATGTCCATAAGTGGATTGTCACTTCGGACCAAGATCATGGTGAAGGCAGCAGCACAGCACATTTTGTTCTGAATGGAAAAAACAATGGCTTGTTCTATGGCAACCTCAGCACAGATGTTCCCAAGGATGGTATAATCAAACGAGCAGGTTACTGCAACATCAGGTCACCAAGGCATATGGTATGAATAAACAAAAAGAAAACAACAGCATGAAACACTATGGTTCCAATTGGTTTTAAACTTCTCATGTGTGAATAGAATTGCTTATTGCTTGCTTTTATTTAAAAGATTTTCAGCAGTAGATGAAAGCTGATTGGCTTAAAGTTTTCTCAGGTCTGCTATTTTCTCCATGGATGCGTGTGTGAATGTACGTAAGACGGATATTTACTGACATTGTATTTTATTTCTTGTTTGCTGCCTTTAGATGCATTTAAAGTGGTTGTGTGTAGTCTAAATCTGGTATTT
Source organism: Nautilus pompilius (assembly GCA_018389105.1). Taxonomy (NCBI): domain Eukaryota; kingdom Metazoa; phylum Mollusca; class Cephalopoda; order Nautilida; family Nautilidae; genus Nautilus; species Nautilus pompilius. The sequence continues at coordinate 636,067 of JACATO010002141.1, forward strand.
ATCTGCTGAGAATTTAGAAAACCTTAAAATGCAATGCTACAGAATCTCAAAGGTAATCATGAATTTTCTTAGCATTGCATTACGTTTTCAAAATTATTGGCAGACAGAAACCAGATTCTAATGGCATTTGCAGTTGCTTTATCATTTTATCATTATGTTGATCAGCTTTATTACTATTTTGGAAAAGGTCTGTTTTTTGAATTTCCTTTTGAACAATTGTAAAGAAAATCTTTTAGGTCTCAACTTTAAGGGGGAAACTCTATCAAACTGAATGCACCCTTTTCTGCTCTGTTTGCAGAAATCTTTCAAACGGTCATGTTCCCTTGACTTGACACGGTACACACACCTGTTAATGCGAGTCAGAGGCGATGGCCGGACATATATGTTGAACTTTCAAATGGACATGACTTTTGATATTAGCTGGAACGTCATGAGTAATTTTGCTCTGTATACAAGAGGAGGACCATATTGGCAAGTCGCAAAGGTAAGGTTTTATTAGCAAAATGAATTGAAGTTTCTAATGCAATAAGGGCAAAACTATCTACTTTAATTTTTTTTTAAAACTCTTAACTATCAGTTTATTCTAATCAATCTAATAAATCTTTCCAGGGTCCAGGGCACTAAGTTAAGAAAAAATTCAGATTGAAGCATTATTTTTGTTGTTGCCAACTGATAAATTTTAGAATTATGACAAGTATCTCTTCATGTTATGTAGAAATAACTTTATCAGTGGTTGACATGGTTTTCATGCTGCTATTGTCATTTAAATAATCATTGACGATGCACATCTGAAAATTGTTCTAACACCAGCATTTAGAGTATCCCACTTTCATCTTATAGGTGTGAGATGTTATGGAGATATCAAATGAGCTGGGAACTGCATAATAACTGAAAGAAATTGGATCGCTGATAACAGGCAAAACCGTATTAACAAGAGCTAAAGGCTTGTTTTGTTTGTAATAAATCTTGTCCATTAAAAAATTTAAAAACAAAGAAAAGCAACCCTTGAAATTTTGGCAAATTTTTTCAGCTCTCTGTTTACATAAGGACTGTGAGGAAGTTAACTTTTATTTGTCTGTAGTGTAGACAGGTAAAGATTTACTAGTGAGGTCTGCTCATCAAAACTTTGAAAGTGGATGCATTAGCAGCAGCTTTGAAAATATCTGATTTTCTTAAAATTTGAAACAACTTCAGTAAGTTTCGTACCAACAGACCTACCTACAGGGAAGGGAATTCTTCAGAGACGATGTCAAACATGCGGTATGCGAAAATTAGTTTATTGATGGAAAGAAAAGAAAAGGAAAACTTTTTCTCAAATTATTTTTTCTTGATGTATCTTGCAGATTCCATTTTCCAGATTTTACGAAAGCTTCAAAGGTCGGATCCAGGACAAACAAAACTTTCTCAGAACCAACAGAATAGGCACATTTGGAATTACCATCGGTGATGGGAATCCAGGTCCGTTTCATCTGGAAATTGATTACATTGCTGCAGTGTACGATGAAAACCACAATGAAGAGTTTGCTTATGAGATGTATGAGACAAAATCTGCTCATATTGGAACTTGATTCCCATTCCCCGCTACTGAGATGCATGAACATTTTGTCAGGAAAAACCATTTGATTTAAAAAACTGACAAGTGAATTTTTTTCCCCCTGTCAAATCTCAAATTTGTGGAGTTTTTATGGTTAATTTTAGAGAAACCAAACATCTTTATCCAGTCCCTGCTTTTTTGAACACAGTTTTGGTTGGTTAACTTTATATCTTGTTTGACATTTTGTGAAAACTTAAATGTTGTTGCGCATACTAATGTACAGAGCCAACATTTTTAGTTCTCAGATGATGATTGTATCTTGTATGATGCCATCTCTTTTTAGTTGTAATGACAAAACCTGGTAGCATTATGGTCTTATTTTTTTCTGGTAACAGGGTTAACAGATTAGGAATCACATGTATACTGAATGAGAGGCCATGATCGAAACCCTACTATAATGTTCATTACTCAGATGTGGGAGGAAACCCATGCTGCCAGCTGGTAAAGAAACCACGCCACAAGGGCTGCCTGAGCAGGCCACTCCTGACTGGGATTTGGACTCAGGCCCTCACATTTACAGGCAGTAGTCTAAAGTGCACCTTGTAAATATCTTATTTATAGTACTACCAAAAGGGATCTTTGTGGCTGTCTATGCAGATTGTGAAGCTTTCCAAATAGTGTTGAACACTGCCATTGGTTATGTAACAGCAGTGAAAAAGAATTGTGGTATTAGAATCTTCCATTGCCCAATCAATCTGGTATTGCTGCCCTTGATTTAAACAAAAACTGACCCTATGAATCCAGACACTATTTCAACAGAAATAGGATGCAATCCCACAGATGGCTGAGAGTAGATTTGATCCCAACAACATATCATCTGCAGTGTAGATGACTACAAAAATGAGGTGTTTTCTTTACACAGGACGTTTGTTAACTTTTTGTGAATTTCATATCTTAGGCTGAATATTTTTACTTACCAATTCATCCTCCAATTATGTTGCTATGTACCATCTAGCAACGCCTGAAAACTTGTTCAAGACAGTTACTTTCATACTGTAGACTCTCACAATGTCAGTAAAAGCTCAATTGCTCCAAGCCTAAACCATTGCCAAACTGATAACTTTTGTTCTTTTACCTGTTTTTCACAAGTATTAATTGTACACTTAAGCAATAGTCAAGCACCACCAGATTTTCTTCCATAATAACTAAAAGTAAAATGTAACAACAACAACAACAACAAAGCATGGTAGAGCAAAATCGTGTTTAAGATTTCTGTGTTACTCACACAAGCCTTGTGTCTGGCACATTTTAATTGCTTATGCACATACAGCTGGCTCTGGAAATAATAAAGTTTGATATCAGTCTAGGAGACAACAGCTAAGGCAGCTACTTACAATGAAATATTCTGGGCTTTCCCAGAAATATAAGGATTAAGCTTGGGAAGCATCAATCTGAGTCCAGTCATCTTGTTGCTAAATAGTTAATTGTGGATATAGTCATGCCTGTAAAAGCTGCTACCAAAGATGGGGTAGTTACTTATGGAATATGCCAGTAGGAGACTGAATAATCTTGGTTACAGAATGGGGTAAAGTGTCCAAGGTTATCAGCTCAACACAAGCAAGGTAGACTTAATTGTGACACTTTGGTGGAATTTGAAGAAATGGAGATTAAATTGATTTGATGAAAATTGGTTTCTGCTGTATGGTAATAATGTTCAAATAAAAATTTGGCAACACAGCACAACTTATCATCAAGAAAACCTTGTCAGGGCCATAAATTCCTATCATGAAAACAGAATCTGTCACTTGTTATTACATTCACCATGTACTTGCTACCAGTCTTTACGAAAACCACCACCACATCTCATTGTGTGGCTGCAGTAGTGCAACGTCTCCAGAATAACAATGTAATTGGAACCCTTGTTTGGTGCCTATTATGAGCTCAGATTTGAACCCAATAGAGCAACTTTGTAATCAGTGAAGAGAAATCACTGTTTAGAGTATTGTGAAATGTCTCGGGCTCTGCACAACAGGTGATATATATATCTTGACATTTTCAATGTAAAATACTAACACCATTAACTTTATAACAATATTTACAACTTCAACTAAATTTCTACCATTACCACAGTTTTCACAAAGTGATTGTAATACTGGAAAACTAACAGATGATCCATCTTAATCTTTTCCTTTCCAGAATATCACTACTATACTGCTTTAGGTAATACTTTAATTCAGTAGTTCTGCAAGAAATTTGTTTTTGGAGAAGTTGATTGTGTTTATGATGGAGTATATATCATCTTAATAAAAAATACAATTATTAAAGTAGGCAATGAGAAAAAAATACTTGTACCAGTCTTTAAAAAAAGAACAAAAATTCTTAAGATTTCGAGGCAATCACTTATTTATTAACTTAAAAAAAAAACTACATACTCTAGTACACCATGGCAATGTGATGAGTGACAGTTCATCATGGCTGCTGCTATTTTTTTTAATAAACCAGTAACCAAAAACCATTTCTCCTAAAACTTTAAACTTTGTTCAGAATGCTTTTAGAAATTTATTTCAGACTTTTCATGCTTACAGTGTATTCAAACTAATGTAAGTCTCATTCTTTCATTTTAAAACAGATATTTTCTTTTGGAATTTTTCAATTCGTCATATTTAAGATTGTTTTGGAGGCAGGGAATGAAGTCAGGTGGCTGAATGGATGAGGCCAGAACAGACAGATCATGGTTGTTGTTGTTTTAATACTTAGTATCCAATACAGTTTTTACAAAGGCATTTTTTTTTTATTTTGGATGAAACAAAACAAATATATTTGTAAAAAATAGTTTATTTCATAATCCAAACTTCCTTCACACTGAAAGGCTTTCATTGGTCCCAAATTATTTAGTATATTTTTTTTTATAAAAGAAAATAGTATGATTGCATCCACACATGAATTATTCATCAATAATTATCTAGCAAACAAAATTTTTCAAAAAGAGTATTAGATCAAATGAATTGGTATAAGGTAAAGACAAGAGGGAGGTTAAAACTGGATTAGTGTGAGATTAAAAATTTACTAAATACAAAAGTTCAAAATGAAAACAGTAGAAAAATAGTAAAGCTATGTGGACAGTTTAACTCAGGTAAATGTGTTTTGTAATTGGGTGTCATGGTCTGTTGACTACAGGAGTTACTGCAGCTTTACCATGAAGGATACTATAAGTTTATCACCATTTTGAAGGGCAAAATAAAAATATCATCTTATCTGAAAAACATACAATAAGCTCTTGGTGAAAATAGGGTCTGCTAAGCATATAGCACAGGCAAACTACAATATCAAGTCAAACAGTTATACATTTAAATAAAAATATATTCATTTCTGCAAGAATAAATGCGAGCACCAGTTTTATAGGATCTGCTGCTTATGATAGACAGGTTTTTTTTTTTAATGGACTATTTTTGATAACAAACAGAGCTTGGCATCCAGCACAACATACATGCAAGACAGACAGACAGAGAGCATTGTATACAGTCATTTTCAGTTGATCAGTTGCTGATTGAGGCATTGATTCTAAAACCTGTTCTGCTGGATTTCATAAGACTCAGGTGCTCAGGGAAGCAGCAGAAATCTTTGTTTCCTTTAAAAAAGTACTGTATTCTCCAGGTTGAACTTTGAATGCACCATTAATGAGGTAATTTGGAAATGTATTCATATGGATTTAACCCCCAGAGTATACAGGTGAAAAAAGAAAGAACATCTGCCTGATTTTCACAGTAAACTCAGCGATGAGCTCAGAGACAAAAAATAATAACGATATAGCAACAGACAATTTGTATGCTAGAAGACTAAACTTAATAGCTTTGATGATAAGTCTCATCCTTAATCCATCCTTTGACTGACACAGAAAACAAACGACCATTCAGTGCAAGTTCCTGATAACTCATGGCGCATGAAAAAGAGAGAGAAGAATTTAAGTTTTGCATGTTCTAAATATAAAAGGAATCAGTCCAATAAATGAATTAAGAAATAGAATTGTGAGTTGTTGTAAACTGATACAGGACTTAAAATATATTTAAGGGTAACTTTTTTTTTTTTTTTTTTGCTTGTAAATAAATAAATGTTTGTAATGGTGAAAACAACCTTAATTAGGCATACAGCCAGCAAGATATTCCAGACTACAGAGTAATTTAGCTAATTATTTTCTGAAGGTAAACTAAACAGAACAAGATTATGAAGTCTTAAGTCAAACAAACAGAAAAAGTTCAAATTTCTAATTAATCAATCAACAAACGAACCATTTCGTCACAGAAGCTTGAATTAAAAACACTTTACAATAAGTTAATTTCAATTGTGTGGTGAACAGCTGCATAGTTCAATAACAAAAACCAGTAAAAAAAAAAAGATTATTATTTTATTTAAAATAGCTTTTAAGGTTTTCTAGGGTAATACTATTGTTTTGTTGAAGAAAATGCTGAGATATCCTGTTTCTCAGGTCTCAACAGAAATCGGAAGTCAATCGTGCAGCCAGCTGCACGCATTAAAACAAACACCCAAGAGGTGTCAGCTAAAGATCTCGTGAGAAAATGTCAGGAAAGAAGACAACACAAGACGACAAATGTGAAGTTCTCCGGGCTTACTTAAACCACAACAGAATCTATCTTTAAATTATGTAATTCTTTCTTGAGTTATCAGCTTAATATATAAATAGATGGCCTTGAGTTCTCAACTTATAGTGTACTGGAAATGTAGAAAGCATGGGGGAAATCCAGGACAACCAGCAACTTGTGATGCCTGAAGAGAACATAAAGCACATTTACACTGCACTGCTCAAAAGCCCGTAAGAGCTTTAGCCTTCTGACACTGCCTCAAGAAACAATAGCATCCTGTTGTTTGAAAACCCTTGCACAGATCAACACAGCTCAGTTTACACAAAATGTATTTGAAACACTGAATAATTTACTCGTTTTACTCTTAAAAAAAAAAAAGTTTGTTTTAAATAATGTATTGTGTTTGCAGACAAAAAATGCCTTAAAAAAAATCTAATTCGGTTTAACCCAATATTTAGCAGGTCAAGCTTATTCAGGGTGAAGACAAAACAAAATACCACAGACCAGCTGATCGTAAGCATTAAAGAGCATCTCCTGTCAAAATTTTCACAATATAATGAGTCTTTTATGAAAGTCCTCTGGATTATTTTAATATTTGTAGTATGGTTGCTATAATAATGCACAAAGTATGTTCAATGTATAAAAATAAGACCATACATTCTGATCTTACAAATAACAATATAGAAAAAAAGACTGTTATAATAAATTATATATATATATATATCATGTTAATACACAACCTATATTAAGCAAGTATGTCATACATTACCTTCACCAAAATTAGATATGTAAATGGTAGATATGTACCAAAATGTCTTTGTAAATGGATTCCAGTGATCATGTGGAATGAACAACTAAAACATTAATTTAATTTCCTAATCTTTAAATCTTTGTACCAAGTAATTATTGTCATGGTCTTTTACATAGCCAAACTGAGTGTAAAATGGTATGATATTTGTTTTGCATTCCAGTGATGTTTTGTAGCATCCTAAGTTCTCACCCAACACTGTTAGTGTGTCTAATAACCTGAAAGAAAAAAATATAATAAAAATTAGGGACAATGTGGAGATGTATTTACAAAATCTTTGGAGAGTTTGTTGTTCAGACTTCTTGAAATCAGAATGGTGAGTCAAAAAGGCTAAGTTAACTGTACATTGTTCTTGATAATTTGAAGTTGGTTACTGCAGTGAAACAATCAAATAGGACACATTACAGCAAGGATCCATCAAGGGTTGGATGAAGAAGTTTAAAGAAACTGGTTCAGTTAATGATAGAAAACACTCTGGTGGACCAGGCACCAGTCAAAAGACAAGTCATCAGAACTCACTCCAAGAATGGAACCAATCCTTGTTAACAGTTCAAATCTGAATGTGAGATTGCACAAATTGAATCAGTTATCAGTCACACTACGCCTTGTGTTCAAGATACTGGAAAGTAGGACTGAATGCTGTATCACAGAAGACGGTGGCTATGTAGAAGTTTAAAGATTTGTTGATGCACCACTATAGAACTGTTAAGCAGATGGCTTTGTAATATGATGTATTTTTTGTTTTGTCTTATGTGGGAAAATAGCATTTAGTAATCCACCCTCAAAGACTTTATAAACATCCTGTATGTTAGAAAGAAAAAGATCAAGGCAGCTACTGACACATTTCCTAATTGTTTTGGCAGTAGCTGATGATTTTAAAAAGTTGTATATCTGCTATTTTGGAGAAAATGCAGAGCAAATTTTTCACATGGGGTCTATTAGTATTAGTGTTTGAAATAGAACTAAAACAACACAAAGTGTATAAGACCTCTTGTACAACTTAATCCTCCAATTCCTTGCTAACCCAAGGCTTGTTGCAGTCATGAAATTCCTGTTGCTTCAGCTGCTGCATTTGGTAATGTCTCTAGTGAGAAAGTCACACCACTCTCAAGTAATCATAAATAATATAACAGCAGCAAAATTGAGTACAAAACCTGTTACAAATGTTTAAATAATGAAGTTACAGAACATTAAGAGTATGATGCTTTGATGAATAACTGGTGACTGCTAACTTGGTGCAATAGTATTATCATTTGACATTAGCAGAGGTACAGACAGAGCAGTTCAGGCCACGAAAGACCTGGCAGAAAGAGCCTCAATAGTACAAACCATCATGATAACCATTACACAACCCATCTGCTCAGCATAACCATACTATCTCAGAATGTTCCATCCAGAACAAATTGATGCTGTCAGTGGGGGAACCTTATCTCCAACCAGACTGTATAAAATCAGCTACACACTGCTATTCCAATTATTAACACCAGCACACTAGGGTGAGACTGGAGTGGACTGGGACTCATCTGCACTGGATTTTGGCAGAATGGAGTCAGGTTTTCTTCCCTGAAGCAAGTAAACTGAACATTCACTTGCTCCTGGGATCATTCTGGAACTGCAGCACGTCTTAACAGAAGAGTAGAACACACTAACATAAGAATGTGCCATGTCTGGTAAAGAGCATGGTAATGTAGCCACAATGCTGTAGTGCAAGCCAAAGGGGCCATACATGCTACTAAGGTTGTATGACTTCAAGGCATGAAAACAGTGTGTTTTTTGTCAATATAATATTGATAAATGCATTGAATGATGTCCAGACCCTGCAAGAAAGGACAGCTTTGAATTGTGTGCAAATGTTTTATTCTGAGTTGTACAACTTATATAATAATATTCCTGTATTTTTTGATTAGTGTATTAGTTTTAATGTTTCATATTCTAGCTAAAAATCTTATCAAGGATGTGAAGTAGATAGCTTTATTAACATCTACACCCTTTGTTCACTATCACAGATATCTAAACTGTAGCTATTCAGTAGACTATTGCCACTTTAGACAAATCTAGAAACTTAAACCACTTACAATTTTCCTAGCTGTTTTCCTCTGTATTCATGACTAACTACAACATCTTCAATTCTCCCTCTCTGAAATAAACCAAACTGCACTTTCAGTTCCTCCGAATCATAATTTAAAAATAATAAACAAATTTTAGTTTAAAAGCTTTTCATCTTTAATTTAACTAAAGCAATTCAATATAAGTACTGTATTATTTTGATCAAACTTAACTAAAGAAAAGGGATGATTCAGTCTTGTATACAGGGTGAGTAATATCTTCATGTTCAAGTTTGGCCTATGTTATACTCTGCTTACTTTAAAAACATTTTGCATATACACAGCTCAAAATAAATAAAGCAAAAAGTCATATAATAAATAACTGTCGTGTACAAATTCTTCCTGTCATTTGCTTTGTTTTAAAATAAAGCAGACAAATTTATTATTTTCTTATTCTTGTCTAATATATAAAACCTAAGAGGTAAGGTTAATAGTTTTGAATGTTCTACTTCTTACCATTAGTAAATTGTCTATTAACATTGAAAACTACCATGATTTCATCTACAACAATTAATAGGCAAACTGTGCATATGCTGATTAGCATCTGCTTAAGTGTAAAGCTAACTTATGCTTATATAGGAACCACTATAAATGTGTCTCACCTTAAAAGAAAAGAGACTGACTGCATTCAGTCATGAATAATACTAAAAAAAAACAACAACAAACATTTTTAATCTTTCTGATCCTTATATCTGTCTGAAAAGCATTTTTCTTCATCTATGCTGATTATCTAATGCTAATGAGGTGTATTTGTAATTGTTTATTCAGATTAAAATATGAGAAGAAGAAATTATACATACAACTCCTGCATCATGTATGAATTTCTCTTCCATCACCAGGGTAGCCGTAGCCACTATCTGTTTTGTGTTCATATCTTCCACCACGACAATGTAATATGTTCCTGCACAGGATTTCATGCTGTTGAACCTTGCTATAATAATAATAATAATAATAATAATAATAATAATAATAAACCTTAAGAAAATTCAAGTATCTAATTAAATAATTTTTTTTCCTTAAAAAAATTTAATGTAATTATTTGCACTATCCAAACAAAGTCAGACTATAAGTAACTTTAGCATAAAGAGTTAATTTCTGTCCCTTGTTTTCATAGCATGAACACTAAATTAATCTGGGGGGGGGGGTTAAGGAAATACTTCAAAATGTTACACTGCCAAACTGAAAAAGAAACAAATTGTTAGATAAGCAAACCATTGTTTTATAAATCTGTGTAGATCTACCTAGTAAACTGCATCAATACTACAGTGTGAGTTACCCCTGAAAGAGCATCATGGGATAGCATTATTTATTCTTCTTTTACAAACCCTTTTCTGAATTTAAATCAGTTTATTTGTCATTTCAAAATTGTTGTTTAAGAAAAGGCTTCTTCAGCCACTGTCTTATTTATTGACCCTTTTGGAGTATGTGCTTCCTTGAAGAATTAGTGATAATGGATGCATGAAAGAAGACTAGAGGCATCAGATTTCTGGTTTGGCCTACAGATGATTTTGTATAATATGATCGACAATTTTAAAATCTTTCCTGAAAAGGAATGCATAAAGATAAAGGAATTTTTCATACTAGTGGCATATCACATATCAAGAGGGGTCATAAGGGTAAGTAAGATGCTGAAGTTCTCAGAAATTAGGATATTTTTTAAAAGTAATTGTGCAACACTTGCTTGAGATGTTTTTACTAAACTGGATTGGTGGAAAGTCAGGTAAATATTTCAGAGAATAGATTAGACAAACAACACTAGGAGGTGAGTTTTTTTAACCCTTTGTATGCCACCTGGGGTGCATTTGTATCACACTACCCTCGAAATCTGTATTTGTTGAGCTAAATGAGCTATGACATGCAGAACCTTCCTTCCTCATTAATATAATAAGCCTGTGTGACAAAAAATCCACAAATCAGTCCAGCCCCACATGTTTTGAATTACAAGTGTGTTGTCTAAATATATATAGCCAGCTCATTACAAACGCAAACTGGTGGCCCTAGGCTGGGGTGCAAATCCAGATGGTGTGTAAGGTAAAATCTAACGTGATATACAGAGAATTAAAGATTGTGATTCTAATAATGCAAATAAATAAAGTTTTTTTTGGAATTTAGTTAAAACCGTTTCTTGCCATTAACCACAGAAACTGATTTTCCAAGTTAGTTCATGCACTGCATGTTAACTTGCTAGTTATGATTACAATGAATTCTATTTCATCTTGTGTTTCATTTGAACATCCCTCCTATGTAAATACGACACCGACATTCCTCGAGTGGTAAGGCTGAACTCAGCCAGTTATTTACACAAGTTAACCCGTATTCAAAAAAAATGTTAGTGTGATTTCAGTGCTGCAGTAACTATCTGGATCTGGCCAGTAGCTTTGAGCTTCAGTGCAAACATTTCTCCTTGGTTTGCACTTCAGCTCTGCCGGACAGCTAACATCACAACATTTTTCTATTTCGAGGGAGCAACAGTTTGCAGAACAAACAGAACGCTGTCCTACTTTACATTTTTAAAAAAAAGCAACTTGCTGACTAAATAAAAAAAAAATGATTATTTATAAATTCATTTTAAAGAAATAAAATTAAAATATGCAGATAAAATTTCACAGGATACAACCAAACTATTCTATAAAATAAGGGCTCTCCTGTTAATCAAGAAACAAGATAAAATTCATACACAAAAATTTAAGTAAACAGTTTTTTTAAAGAGTTTGTGCAAAGGATCCATCTAAATCTCTCAACAGCTTTTTCATTTTCTTAAGGTTACATATGAAACAAAAGAAACTGACAAGACATTACTAAGCAAAGTTATTTCCCCTTTGCGTTTTCCCAATACCGAGGAGAGCTTCAAGATTAGAAAATAAAAGCATTAGGTTCTCACCAAAGAACTGTTCTTCTGATATATCACCCACTCTTGTTAACTGAGAGAGAAGTTCAATAAAACCTGAAAAAAAAGCCAACATTATTGAGGTCATCAGGATTTTACATGTTTATCACACTAAAAAAAAAAAAAACATTAAAAAAGGAAACAGAATACATTGCATTTAAGTTTTATATAATATAATAAAAGTATTGAGTTAAAATCTTCAGAATACACTCAGAATATTTATTTACTGAACAGATGGTCAATGCATATTTGCATATTCTTTATGAAAAGTTAAAAGGTAGGTCTCACAAGTGTTTTCAAACAAAGACAATTTTATTTAAAAGTAAAAGACCAACAGAACTTAAATATTTTTCCAGTCATGGAGTGATGACTACATGGATTGTTTCCTGACATTGTTGTACAGTCTGCTACAGTCAGTGTTCGCAAACACAATGGGCAGACAGTGACTTGGAGAGGATAGTGCTTTATATAAATCCTGAGACTTTCCTACCTCTCTAAACATAGAATACTTTGGACATGAGAGATTTCAAGAATACATTTGTTTGGTTTAGTTGTTGGTTGTTCAACTAAGTTACAAAAGTTTTGTTGGGTTGTTTACCGCAACACTGAGATTTCATATCGTCGCTGACTGTGAAGTTTATTAATCAAAGTAAGTTCCATTACAATCAATACACTTCTGCCAACGAGTTACAAGCGCATTTATACTATTTTGAAAAAATAAGGATTTCTGTAGTTGATAAACTGTTGCAAAGCAGTTTCAATTGCTGCTTGGTTTGAGAAAAATTTCATACGGAGGAAGCTGTCGAGATGTTTGAAAAGATGGTAGTCAGTGGGAGAAAGGTCTGGTGAAAAGGCTGGGTGAGGGAGAACTTCGTACCCCAACATGTTCCGTTTCTGAAGAGTCATGAGGATGAGCATTGTCGTGGAACAGGATTGGGCTGACAGTACCTTTCAGCTGTGATGGTTTCGCCAGGATGCAAGAAGTTATAGTGGATGACACTAGTTGCCGTCCACCAGATCCTAATCATGACCTTCTTTGGGTGGAGGCTTGGTTTTGGAATTTCGTTGAGCCACTGTGCTGATCGTTTGCGATTGTCCTAAAGGATCCGTTTTTCATCATGTGTAATGATTCAGTCAAGATTTTCTTGTGACAATTTTGTTGTTGTTCATTCAACTAGTGAGGCACCCACTTGTCAGGCCTTTTCACCTGGCCGATTGGGTCAAGATGCCGGGAAACAGTTGCAGTGCTTACGTCCAGCTCTCCAGCAAATTCTCGCACCGTTTTTCTTGGATCGGCTTCAAATGAGGCTTTCAGATGGTCGCAATCACAGCTGGAAGTACGTTTGCTACTTTCCTTATCTTCGAGGCTCACATTTCCTGATTGAAACTTTGCAAACCATTGTTGTACTGTGCACTCATTTGCTGTGTCCTCTCCCCATGCCTGCTTTATGTTACGAGTTGCCTCACTCACTTTGTGGCCTGGTTTAAACTTGTGAAGCAAAATGGCACTATCCATGCTTCACTCACAACCCTGAAACACATATCCATTTTATGATTTTTAAAAAGGTAGGTTTTGTCTAATGTATGCCAAAGCACACGCTACAAAATGACATATAACTTATCTACATACACCTTCACAAGCATGCAAAAAATGAACCTCAAATTAACATAATACAAAAACCGACAAAACGTTTGTAACAACCTAAAAGATAAACAGTTGCACAAGATATCTAATTATTCTATTACGCTAGGTACGTTCAGATGAATCCCATCCAGATACCACTGCTGAACATCCTTAGCCGTACAACATTTCAGATAAGAGAAATGCCAAGTTAAACAGCAACGAAAAAACCCTTGAGCAATAGATTTCTACTCCTTTACTATAATCTAAACTTAAACAATATTTTTTACATGGTAAACTGTTCTTGATTCAGTTTCATGTTCTGTACTTTTTTTTTTTAAATTTCAAAAATTGTTTAATTTATTTTACCTACTTTTATTAAAAACGAAAATCTAAAAGGCACGAGTGAAAATTGTTTCCAGTCAGCAAACATTCAAGGTCTGTTCTGCGATTTAAATAAAATCAGCCTTTACACGCTTAAGAAAACAAAACAACAAAAATTACAAAGGTGCGTCATTGTTAAAACGAGAGCTTACAATAGCCTGCTGCTCATCTATCAATGCAATCAAACTGACTTTTCTTCTTGACATCAGGTGATCTGTAGTTGGTTAAGAATGGATAGTTTTTTTTTTTTTTGAATGTGCATTATTTTTGTTTTTGGCATATAAACTTAAGTTTTGTTTGTGTGTTTTAACTTCTCTTAGCTTTGGTGTCCTGACTGAAACATAAACCATTTAAGGTTTGGCTACTGCCACCTGGGCTTTTCATCAAAACTGTAAAAATTCTTTTCATGTCTACACACCACACAAACGATTAAAAATTGTTTTTCTCTGAGTGGTTTATTACCTGTATACCTGTCTTAAGAGAGCGAAAAGCCAAGCAACAACAAAATTACACTGGCAGGTATCACTTAGTCGTGAGATTGGCAGACTGTTTTTTCAGGGCTATAAATAATCAGTTTAAACTGAAGATGTTTATTGGCATTGTCCCTGTTAATCAAAATATGGTTCTCTCACTTCCATGCCAGGTGATAAAAAATGCTATGTAACAAAAAAACCCTTATTCAAACCCTGTATTTTACAGTTTGAGCTTTAAAATTATGTACAGGTTAGTTAAATTCTCAACAGTAGTTGAAGAAGAAAAAAAAAGCTAAATGTAAATTAAATACATTTTTCTGTTGTCTATAAATATAGTATTGCAGGCTACACAGTAATATCTGCTTCTTGGACCCTTTTTGAAATGTTTTAACCCTTTGAGGACTATGCTTGATCCAAAAGATAGTTGTCCTGTAAATGTTTCCAAGGTTTTGCAAGTGAAACCAGTCCTGCAATACCTTGGAAATATTTACAGAACTATCCCACCAAAATCAATACCCACTCCCTATAAATACATGAATGCACTTCTCAAAAGGCTAATCAAATTTCAAACTGATTTGAGATTAACTTTTTACCTTAAAGACATTAAAAAAACAAACAAAAACAAACAGTATTTTGTTAGACATAAAACAAGTGAAACAAGATTTTTCTTGATTTAGACATGCTACCTACCCTATTTCCTACTGGATATCTCACATTCATGGTTCTAAAACTCTTGCATTTTACCGAGAGACATGGCAGTTTTTGAGTTTCAAAATTGTGGGATTTGGAAAGCTATATGACCAAGAAGATATTAAACTCCAATTTTTAATAACTAGTACTGATTAGTGAACCTGTGTTCTGATTCTTTAGGTCAAAGAGGGAGTGTGCGCGGTATTAACTTTATTGACTAAGCAAGTTATCTAAGTATGGCTGGAGCTCTGTCAAGATGCACACCAGTCAAGTTACCTGCTTCACAGGTACCCAGAAAATCAAGCCTACTAGAACTCTTCATCACTCAATGCAAGAGGAAATGAGAGAGTCCGAAACTCCCCCCTAAAGGGCCAGCAGTGAAGAAGAAACCATACCGGGGAGGTAGTACACCAAACCAAGCTGGTCCAACTAATGGAAATTCTACCTTGGGCCCTCAGTTTTGGCAGTCCAGTAGTCAAACCAATGGCTGCCTAAAAATTACTTTAAAAAGTTGTCTCAGATGCAGGTGAATTTTGATTGCCCTTGTGCAGCACAATGTACTTTTCTGTTAATTGCTGAATACTTATCAATATAATCTTTACCCAGAGTGAGAGATGGGGGAAATATCGCTGTAGATTTTTTTTTTTTAAAATTTACCTACAATAATAAAAACTTGATATTTACACACATAATGAAAGACAATTTACTAAAAAACCAATGTTTAAAAGTTTCCAAAAATTATAACTGAGACATAGGAGAGATAAAGCAGAGATCAATGTTATGAGCTTTCAACTCAACATGCACAAGTCATCTTCATTCAGCATCCCTTAGAGTCAGAGAGCTGAAACTCTCTACTTCATTCACTCTACAGCTGCAGATTTCCCATAAAGGCCATCCAGATCTTGGGAGATAAAATCAAATTTACTGACTTTAACAGTATCTGCATTATCATCAACAGTATCTTGTCAAATAGAAAAAATCACCTTCAGAAATACAATGGGGAAGTCAATTTTTCTGGAAACTATTTGCAATCACACTGATCACCCTTCATCCAATCTAACAAACATCAGCCACATTTCCTTAATACCTGTAACAGTCAGACAACCTGTAGATGGAAGGACAAATTTTAATTTTAGTTTTTGATTTTGGAAAGGGGGGGGGAGTAGACAATTAATTTTTTAAAAGTGTGTTTAATAAAATAAATAAGTTCATTTTATTTTAAACAGTCACACAAAATAAAGTATATGTCAACAGTAATATCTGTGGGAGTCATCTAAACAGTCAGCAACAAAAATAGTCAATTAGTGTAGGAGTTCAAACCTGTGTCAGATAGTGAAAGTTTTAGTAACTTGGTACTGTCTTGGTTTACAAGTTAACATTATTACTCCAATTACTTATTTTGCTGTTAACTACATACTCAACCAGTTTTCATTTTCATATTTCTGATTAACCATTGAGCTGTTCTAGTTCACAAGAATCCGATTTTCCCTTTATCAACAGAAAGTGTGGCTTATCATTCACAAGGGTATTTTTTATAACTTTTGCATTATCTAAGATTTCTCCAATACTACACAGAGCAAAAAAGGGCTACATCTTAAGCTGCCCGACACAACAGAAATTCTCGAAGTTCAACCACAGGTTTGGATTTTCACTTTATAAAAGCTAACTTCAGTTACAATACGCAGAACAAGGCGGCAGCAGCAGCAGCAGCACTGTCGATGTAAGCATTCTGAACTGATGAGTCTGTGGAAGGAAATTCAGATTTCAAAAAAAAAAGAAATTAGCATCAACAGAAATCCCTGATGCAGGTGACCTTTGTCAAAATCTCGTCGGGGTATTCTGGCTAACTTCGTGTTTGTTCATGAAAAAGGTGTCAGGTAGATTCATGTGTACAGGATCCCTAAGTACCCTGTATGGGAGTTGGCATAGAGGAGGTTTGCTTACGGTCAAGTGTCGGATGAAAGCTTTGTTGTGCACCTCTGCATCCATCAACGTGAAAATCTGATGGTAACTGGGGAGAACAACACAAGTTTTCTCGTTGAAAGCAAATGTCTTTGTTTAGATGTTTTTGCTTGCGGTGTTAAGATGTTAGGAGAACCAAATACTGGCTGGCATTCCCCCCACCCCCCACCACACATAACTCGGCATCGATCCCTCAGGATTCTGGTAATCCCCTCTCACCAGAAGCGATATTCCATCACACATCCTACATCTACGTAACCTGCGGTTCACCTGACAGCAGAAATCAGACACCATGTCGTCGTCGTCGTCGTCTCTTTGAACAAGATGGCGGTGATGGTGATGGGTGGGGGTGGGGGGGCCTGAAAACAGGCGGATATATCGATCACAATGCAAACCCTACCACTCCTTGTTTAGGGTCCGCTTCCCCTCTCTCCGGGTTCTGTGACCAGGAACTGGGCATCAGCCGCACTCACCTTTGTCATAATCGGACAGACGCAAGGGTCGCAGTTTCAAAGATCCGCCCAGATTTTGCGGCGTTATCTGTTTGCTGTAGCTGCCTTTGAATCGACTGGCGTCTATCTTCTCGAGAATTTGGGGTTCAAAAAGGGGCAGGTCTTCAGAGCCATTCTGCAAGATTTAAAAAAAGACAGAGAGAGAGAGGGGGGAGATTTTTGTATTAGTGTTTTATACAATAAGGAAACTCTATGCTTTGGAGCGAGACATTTGTACAGGGGAAGGGGGAGACAACTTCGACCGGACTGTACGAAATCCACAAAGATGGCGATGTAGTACGGGTGCCGTATACGGGGGCATTTCCAACGGCCTTTTGTTTTTTTTTTTGATAATGGCCATAATTATAAAGGAGGAAGTTATCCATTCGCACCGATACGGAAACTGGTGACGGCCTTTCAAGGTTTGGTGCAAATCACATTTCTAGAAGATGAATAATAAAACGTGTGAAAGTCGGGAGTATCGGAGGAGGACTGCAGCCAGCCAGCAGCTTGGCGACCACGGAATAGTCGGTCCCTTTGTTAAATTAACATCCCATCCATTTTCTTGGGACCTGAAAACCCTTCCCTTGGAGAAAAGGTGGTTGGTGGGGGGGACCCGCGGTTCACGGGGGCTGAAGGGGAGTAAACAGAAGACGACAGAACTACGGCGAACCGCAGGAATTCTGACAGAGATCATAAAAACAACGTGAAATTTAATAATAATAATAATAATAATAATGTCGCCGATTATTAACCCCGGAGTATCCGAGCTGCTGAGACGGCCGATGGTATACTTCCGTTAACACGTGTAATCAGGCGACTGCGGGGAGCTCTGGCTAGAGACAGACGGTAATGGTAAGATTGCGTATACCTGGACAGCCATCATCGTCATCGTCGTCGTCGTCGTCACACTCGGGATCAGCGCTGCTAGATCTCCAGCCACAGACTACTCGCTTACTGTTTACACGTCACCCTACTACCTGCCCGGCGGCGGCGGCGGCGGTCACGTGACGTCACCGGATCGCGGTGCGGCGCCGCGCCGCTCCCCTTACTGGGGCCGAGCCCTTCAAGCCGTCGCCGTCGTCCCCGTTCTCGGAAACATTCCTTCCCAGTTACAGTTCGCTTTCCTGCCCTAGTCGTTTTAAATTCGCTAATTTAGTTTTTTTTATTGTCATTGATCCGGTGCCGGAAGGGCGGGGTCAGTGTCAGACACCTTCACCCCACCCCGCGGGGTCGGTGTCAGACACTCCAATCACCTTCCCCACCCCGCGGGGTCGGTGTCAGACTCTCCAATCACCTTCCCCCCCCCCACCACCCCACCCCGCGGGGTCGGTGTCAGACACTCCAATCACCTTCCCCCCACCATCCCACCCCGCGGGGTCGGTGTCAGACACTCCAGTCACCTTCCCCCACCCCACCACCCCACCCCACCCCGCGGGGTCGGTGTCAGACACTCCAGTCACCTTCGCCCCCCCCCACCCCACCCCGCGGGGTCGGTGTCAGACACTCCAATCACCTTCCCCCCACCCCGCGGGGTCGGTGTCAGACACTCCAATCACCTTCGCCCACCCCACCACCCCACCCCGCGGGGTCGGTGTCAGACACTCCAATCACCTTCCCCCACCCCACCCCACCCCTTGGGGTCGGTGTCAGACACTCCAATCACCTTCCCCACCCCGCGGGGTCGGTGTCAGACACTCCAGTCACCTTCCCCCACCCCACCCCCGACAAAAATAAGCGAAGGCAGACGCAGGGAGGGACTCGGTCCGGTGGCCGAAGTCTCAGGAAAATCTTCCGAGATGGAGTCTGCCAAGGATGATGAACTTGGAGATCAATGTCATCATCATTAACAGACAGCGAGATGGGGACTGATCCCCTAGGTAGGTACCACCCTGTTTTCGACTGTGAGTAAATGTCCATGGACTTGCGCTCTACATATGTGTCGAATGGACAAGACGAACTTAATTTATCTTCCCTAAAGTGCAAGGGGAAACCCCCGTGTAAACCCAATTTTGATTCCCTAGGAGATTTGGATAGACAAAAAAGAGGTGTATCCTGCTTGCAGGGGGTCCACCTCAAAACACGAATGCGGCTGGCGGAAAGGCCAGAAGCTCATTAATTTAGATGCTGCTGGTCGAAGGTATGGAGTTGGCAGGGCAGCTCACTCTAGATGTCCATCCAAAATAATGCACTTCTGTGGTATAACATGATTCATCTCGGGTACTTGTTGGCTCGATTTATGCACCCGATATCATTCAGAGGGAATGCATAGTTCTTTTATAAGCATAAAACTGCGTTAGAGGAGGAACTAGAATCACAACAGCAGGATACTCTAACTCCATCACCGATCAAACTCACTAGGCGCGGTGTGGTTACCCATAGGACATAAGTATTTATGCAGGCAAGTAAAGCTGCAAAATCTGTGCACACCACTTGACCTCTCAGATGCCTTTAGAACTAAACACCCTGTTAAATCACACACCCATTATTTGAATAGCTACTATATAGCTACTGGGATGGACTATGTACTTTATCAATCAACTTACCTGACTCCAAAGTTAAAATGACCTTTGGGCTATGGTAGGCAGCAGTTGGAAATTGAATGAGGCTGTTTTGATAAGCGGAATATGTTAAAACAATCAACTTTTGGAAGTATTGGAGAACACAAAAATCTCAGTTTACAAATCCTTTCTTTGTGGGAGAAAGGTAAAAGGAAGCCAAAGGAGATCTGGATAAAATACTGCCAGGTGCAAAAGACATTTAGGCAGGCTAGAAAGCACACTAATCTTTAATTTAAAAAAAAAGCCCCATAATACATCATTAGGTGTGCCCAGTGTAGAGAGGATTGATGTCATTTAAAGAAAACTAGGAGAGATAACTAAAAAAAAAAACATTCTATGGCCAGGCTAAGAGGTGCAGCAAAACCACATATGAACTAGAAAAAGGTAGGTTTAGCCTAAAAACTAAACATGTTGACACTGTCACAGAGATGAAGGGTATAATTAGATGGAAACTCAGCATTATAAAGAATTATTCAATAGTAAAGAGATCTCAGACTGCTCAGTACTAGTTACTAAGGAAGTTAAAAGGTACACTAGATAGTTGAGAAAGCCATCTAAACATCCAAGAAATAAACAGTTCCATCAGCAAACAAAATAAAGATAAAACCCCAGGAAGTGACAGCCTTATGCCAGAATTCTATAAAAGATTCAAGATACTTGATAGCAGAAGACTTGATATAGTTATGTGCTCAAAATAGATCTCTCTTACCCACTGTCACCACTTCCATCTTGCTTTATGAAAAGGATGATCTGGAATGCCTGCATAATTGGAAGCTGATTAAACAGCTTGTTAAAATGCGATTACTAAATAATAACTAGAGCCCCATCAAATAGAGCTAGGAAAGTAATGGATAGGATAATAAATCAGGACCAGACCTGCTCACTTTGAGGATGATCCATACAGGATTGCCTCCAACTGTTCAAAGAAATCTTGCACAAAGTAGGCACAGATTACTACCCCATGGCTTTACTGGAAATAGACCAGAAGTAGACTGGAGTCATTTGTTTAAAACACTTAAAGCCTTTAACTTCAGAGAAGACTTAAATAGACAAAGCTCTGCTATACTGACATTCAGACAAATATTAGTCAGAATGGCTGGCTGCTTTGTGTACTAGTAGTGGAGATGCCTTCATGTACAGCACAACCCTGACAGTATCAGAATTAGATGGAATATGGATTTAAAAGAGATAAGGGCCTGGCAAACCCATAACTTTAGTAGTTAAAGAAACAGCTGGTATAGGAGTTAGATACTAGGGATGCCAGAATGGGTTCATAGTGCCATTGAGACCAAGCTGATTGTGTGGCAGGGATGCAAACATCTGGTAAATAAAAATAGGTCCATTTCCCTGGGACATAGGAGGATTAAACATAGTAAACATATGGAACAAAATATGTTTGGATTAGTTGAGTGCAGTGATAAATGCTATATAAACTGGTAGATTGCACAAAATAGCAAATATTATATCTAGAACAAATAGAACATGTCTATAATACTGATCACAGGTTAGCAACCCCAAGCAGTAGGCTGGCTGTGCCCCCCAAAAGTTTAATAACTAAGAAATGTCATAAAGGTAGCAGAGAAACATGAAAGAAAGAGTAGACTAACTGGGAATTCAGTTAAATATAAGAACCACACTAAACAATGAAAATCTCAGTAAGATATTTAATATTTCCTAAATGAATAGAAAAAAAAAGTAAACTTTTGATGTGAAATTGCTTGGCTAGGTTACACCTTTGCTCTGGCTTCCTACCCTGGCATAACTTGAAAAACCCAGGATTGACAGTCATACTTCAGCTATACACGGGGAGATAATCCACAAGTCCTCTACCAGGTAAAAAAATACAAGTTTAACTGAAAACTAGTAAATTTACTGAAATGCCTACATTGTTGGAAACTGGATGACTTGGTCACTGATGCCATCTTTCTCTATCCACTGGGACCCAGTCTACCCAGATTTGGGCTGTTCAGGTGTATCTTTGGCTTTTCAGCACAAAACTGCTGAGACTAGGTCTCAATCATCTTGATCTTTTTGGCCCAGCAGGTAATTTGGACTAGTCATAAGGCTTTAGGGGGCTGGAAATTCACTCTAACCAAATTCATCTTTAAGATAATTGGCAGAAGTTGTGAAAGAAATTACTATGTGCTTTGGAACTCCGGTGCTTTTTACCGAGAAAACATTTTGGACAGCTGGTTAATCGGCAGTGTATCAGGTCACTTATTTCAGCAATAAACTTCTTCTGTGCATTTAAGTGTAGACTTGCGTGTGTCTTGAATCAATCCAGAAATGGCTGCTGCTTAGTGACTGATGCAGTTACTTCTTTCTTTTATATCATTTCAGAACAGAGACCAGGCCGAAAGGAAAACTACAACTACATGGACCACCAGAGTCTCTTCAACAATCCAGAAGCCAGATCTCCACAGTTAGAACTATTCTAGTACTTAATGAAAATACTTTGCAACAACAACAAAAAGAGAGAAAAAAGATGGATTTAAAAAAAATTTTTTTTTTTTTAGTTTTTGGTTTTAATTTTAAAAAATATTAAACAAATCCACATTTGGTGCTGACATCATCCTTTGTCCTTAGCGCTCCAGTAGACCACTGTGCCAACGATAGCAGTAAATGAGACAAATCTTAAGTCTTTTAACTATGTAGCAAAAGTGTCTCCCTAACTCCCATTTTAACATTTAGATGCATTAAACTGAATCTACCATCTGAGCACCCAAAAAAGCTGATCAATCACATTGTGAATGCTTTTATATGCTCCTGAAGCAACTGCTCCAACCTTAGCATTTTTTCCAGCTATGGTAGATAACATTTCTGTCCATTAAGTGGTCTGTCATTAACTAGTGAGCTTTTAGTTTGTGATTATATATTTGGTTGTCCCCAATTTTCCTTGTCAGTGGGGAAAACCCACTACTATTATATTTATTATTGTTATTATCTGTCATTTCTTTATTTCTTTAATTCACAAAATTTTTACCAAACTCACTTTAATTAAAGATGGTTATGGAAAGCTAAACACATTTTAATCAATAATTTAACCCTGTTGCTATCGTTAATTCCATTACTGATACATCAGTTGACACTCACAAATAGTTTCACTTTCATTTTATAAGCTATTAGATTTAAACAGGCACCTTAAAATTTAATTTAAATTGAAAAAAGAGAATTAGCAAACTGAAAAGTCTGAAATATAATGACAAAGTACCTAAAATACATCGCTACATATTCAAGATTTGTCACAAACGTTTAGCCACTTGTGCGTTTTACTTCTAATGTCACTGGCAGGTCAGGCTTCCATTCTTCACAAATCACAACAGCTACCTCAAAATGTGTCACACATCACAACAGCTACCTCAAAATGTGTCACACATCACAACAGCTACCTCAAAATATGTCACACATCACTGTGTTTTATACAAAAGAAGAAAAGCTATGTTAGCAAAAATATCTAGTGCCCTTCCTTGACCACATTTCTAATTAGTCTTTCCATGTACTTGAAAGTCTAGATGAACTGAATAAAAACTTCATCCCTAAGAGAAAACTGTTAATAAACTTGTTTTACCCAGTAAATTAAAAGTATTAACCATTAAAACTTACTGTACCATGACCAGAAGACTGTAAACAACTGAATTTGTCACAGTTATGCAGAGTGCCGTATGACATTTGGTTTTGCCACAGTTCTCGTCAAGATCTCTCAACTTTGAATGTAGCTGTGTACAGTGCTGAATGCATTTGACTATATATCATAGCTCTCCTGTCAAAAAGATGATAAACAACAACAACCATTATAACCGCAAGGTGGTGTCCATATAGGCTTTAAAGTCACTACTTTTTATACTCTCACTTCAAAAGTAAACAAAAACTTCAGATGCCAGTACGAGAATATTTAATTATTTGTTTATTTTATGTATTTGTTAATTTGCCACTAGTAATTTTTACACTGAAGCCAAATTAATTAGGGATGGAGGTTCAGAGGAAACTTGAGGTGGGTGTGGAGGAACAGGTGCCGTTCATGGCAGTGGTATTCCAGCTAGGTTCTATTTAATCATCCCTCGTGTTAAAACTGGACTGAAAGGTCTTAGGCTAAAGACCAGCTCAGGCCATTTGTACTATATAAGATAGAAATTCCATCGATGCTCACCGAAACAGTACGCAAAATTAAACCCTGTTCGTTAGTTAGTTCAGTTATAAGTAATAAAGTGATGGAAAATGCTGGCAATAATCCTCCACCCTCTAAAATCAAATGTGAGTAAACTGAAATTATTGTCCATGGACTATTTGTTAATTCCACTATCAGCCATTCTGCCTACTTAAAAAAAACAACAACAACAACAGCAAAAAAAATGCAAGTCAAAATACTCCTCAAATTGGAATGTGCAGTTAGGCACAGTGGACAGACCTGTCTACTTCAGTGAGTTCCGATCCACGCTGTGCTGTGGGTGGGACTGCTTGCTTAATTTTCAATAATCGGAGGTTTTAGTCGCCCTTTATACAGCAGCCTTAATAGAGAAATAAACAGAATTTTTAAAAAAGACAAAAAAACAAAAAATTGAAGTAAAACTTATTGAGAAAGTTTGATTGCTGATATTCTATTTTACTTTCCTCTGTTTTTATTTTCACATTCTTATTTTTATTGATAGTTGGTTTATGTCAACAGCTGCAATTCCTGACATTCAATGTTTTCCTTTGTAAAAACAGTCAACATAAATAGTCACAGTTTAGAAAATTAACATCAGCTAAAAACGGATGGTAATAATCTCTTTATCATTATTAAAATTATGTCTGATTAGTTGTTTGTAATTTTAATAAAATTTATATGAAATGCTTTTATCAACTTAAGCATTTCTTCAAACAAACTATAATTAACAGAAGCTGGAAGATAACTTCTGCTTCTCCCACTGCTGTCTGCACCGTAGACTAGAAAAAAATCTGTTTGGAGTTAACTCATGCCAGCCAAACAGCTGATATAGGAAAAGAAGGGGAGGTTATCCAAACCAAATCAATCATTGATGAGGAATGAGCATAGCAGGCTGCCGTGCTCAGGCGAAGATAAAATAAGTACTTTCCTAAATCTCTTACAAGTTAAGTTATAAATGTATTTAATTAAGTGCAATTTTAAGAGCATATGTATATGTATATTTTAAAAAAATCTTTAATTATTTTAGTTTTATTTAGTAGCTTTTCTTTCCAAAACAATTTTCAGATCTTCAGGTGGCATATTGTTGTAAAGAAATCTAAAGACTTTGCTTTGAAAAATTAAGGTAACATGACAAACACCATTAAGAGAATTATATTTAAAAAAAAATTCTTTTTGTTGCTTTAAATTTAATTAGAAATAAATTATTTCTTTTATCATTTTTGGGCCAGTGGATGACCAAGTACATACTGCAACAACCTACCATGGCTGATAGCAACTTTCTTTGGCATGGGTTTTTTTCCTCAATCTTCTCTACCAGTTTGTCTGCATGGACCCAGTCTCCTCCCATAGAAGAGTTCAAGTGAGGATTTTCTGCTGCATCTGGGTGTGGTAGCCAGTCTCCCACCTAATTTCTGTAGGTTGGGTTTGAGTGCCAGAACCACCTGACCACCTACAAAATGGCAACTGGTTACTTAAATGGAACTCACCTGGTTTCCGCTCCTATGCACCAACAGATTACGTATGGTATGTGTGCTGGTATTACTATTTTGAGTGCATTTTTAAAAAAAAAATAGTTATAATTAAAATTACAGCAAACAACTGCTGCTTTTATTGTTACATGATCATGTGATGACTCATGTGACCCACAGGATATTTTTCCCACTCCTGGTTTAGGAGATCATGCTATGCAGATAAAATCATTGATGTAGAAAACATAAAGATATGACTTTTTTTTGCTGGGAAAATAATCCTGCTGTTGGTGCATCCATAAAAAATTATGGACTCCATCATAAAACTGTCCTGTAAACCATTATGGGATATGCATGAACATGGATGATTTTTCAAGCAACAACCATCAAGAAGATGAACAGCAGTGTCACCTAATGAGAATATCAGAATCTGTTGTCTGCTTTTTGGTTCCTAGTTTCTTTGTGTTCTTTTTTATAATAGTTATGGAATATGTTTAGGAAATTACCTATACAGTATCTGATCTTTTTTAAACATTTTTATTTTGATGCAGTTAATTTATTTTAGTTTTATATTCAAGTCTATGCATGCATATTGCAATGAAAATTATTCATCATCATTTGAGACCTCAAATTCCCTCTCCCATTAAAAAAAACCATTGGATAACAGAACTAATTAATATGCTCTGAAGAGCTTGCCTGTTTATCACTACTGTACTTACTTTTACAGGCTTGTTGACAATAGCTGAATGTCCTCCTGTTCTTCTGATGGGGCACTTGAATATCTGGTGAACTGAGAACGTGCAGATCTTAAAATTTTTTACAAGCTCACCTGAAACTTTGTGATGGCAGCAGTCAGGTAAGTGTTACATTTTAATGTAAACCCACATTTATTGGTTTATTGACAAATGTTCTTAGTATTCTTGTATATTGTGCTTATAAAATTTGTTCTTATCCTAGTTTCCACAAAAAATTATTTTTACTAAAAATGACCCATAACAAACACTTATCCTTTACAGTTCAATTCAGTCAGACTTGATATTTCCAAAAATACATTTATCTTGTGCCATCTTTTCAAGTATTAAATTTGGTTGCATAAAAAGTTGTCAAATTGATAAACGGGTTATTTCCTCGGATAACATTGAGGGTGCCCCTTCAAATATTATATTAAATTGGGACATTACTTTCCTTTTAAAGACAGAATCCCCACTTCAGACAAATCTCCTGCAGTTTGCTAAATTGTCAGCAGTATAGTTCCAGATACAGTGGTGAAACCATCATGTGTCTGTGAGAGGTTTGCCTGTCTAGATGTGAAAATTCTGCCTTAACCATGCAACAGTAACTGGAAATAGATTTTAATTAGACGATGTCAGGATTTTGGCCAGATTCTGTACAGATCTAAGTTAAAGGTTATAGAAATATTTTTTTTTTAATTAGACACCACAAACCTATTAAATAACCAGTTTTGTTCCTTTGCTTATCACTTGTGCTTGTCAAACTGTCTGTACACTATGTACTGTGCATCCTGTCGGCCTTATTGCAGTCTTTATATATGTATTTTTTGAGTTTTTTTGTTTCTACTGATAATGGATGAAGTTATATTAAAAACTTTCAGTTATCTTTAATGTTATGTTTCTTGTTACTGCTTCCCTTGCTTTTTGTTAATGTTCACATGCAGATGAGTTATATATGAAATGAGAAGTTTCTGTCAATGTGTGCGCAAACAGTATCACAGACATTGAAGACGCTGAAATCATGCATCACATGAAAACGGTTTCTCCGGGATGAGGTTAACAGTGAGTACAAAATATAATGGATCTGGAGATTTTATTCAGCTGATGAAGTAAAAACAAATTTTCCACAAGTGGCTGATACTGCAAAAGCGGTGACAGATGGCATTAAAATGGTGCATGCTGGTCGAATTATTCACCAGTCACATTCAAACTGGTGCAACCTCTGCTGGTGACTTGTGGAATATGTGGAAAATATCTGTACATCCAGTTTTTCTGACGACTCTCAATGTGGATCTTCTCTTGATGTTGTACATGTCCCATCTGCAGAATTAAAAAAAAAAAAAAAAACAGCACAAAATAAACAGTAACATAATATAGTAAAACACAAAATTAAAATGTTTTCAATTTTCAACTATGGAACATGTACACTGATAGAAAATAAATAAGACATCCACTGATTTGTTCTTGAATTATTTCCTTAGTACTGTAGGCAGTGATCTAAAGTTAATCAAACTATTTATGTTATCTCTACAAGACTGTAAACAAAACACATCTTTGTCTTAGGAGTTCAACAGTAAAGACAATAAATTCAATTAAATGTGATTTTATGAACTTCTTTATATAGCAGTCAGGGCATATTGTAAGTAAGATGATACTGTTTGCTATCTTGCAATGACCTGGGCAGTAAATGACACCTTGAAACTGGGGAGCCATGGAGAAGATGAGTCGGTCAGTCAGACTTACTTCTGCATCCTCTAATCTAACTTATGTAAGTAACATCGCAGTTGTACTGGTGTCCGTCCACATGTCTCCCATAAACAGCTGAACTTCTATAATAATAATAATAATAATAATACTTATTATCTCTGCACTCAGGTAAACCTCAGTGATTCATTACTTAGACTTAAATTATATGTTTTTATTTTCTTTATTAAAAAAACAAAACATCTTAATTTAAAAAGGAAGAAAACTGACAGTGATATCAACTACACTGACAATAATAAAGCACAACACCAAGAAAATTAACCCTTTACAGGCAGCAGTGGGCCGCCATAGAGAAGCATCATTTGTCCTTGTTTTGCTTCTTTTGGGATATTTTTTCACACAAAAAAAAATACTACTTAATATTTTCATATTTAGTGCAGTTCATGTCCATACAAAAAAAGAAAAGAAAAAAAAGAAGTGCTGTATATTAATATTTTTTTTCCACTGAAAAGGTGTACAAATGAAAGAAAAGATAATATTAAGGTGTAGCAGCAAAGTGATCCTGTAAGCATTGACTTCCAGCAGACACCGTTTTCTCTCCCTAAACGCAATTATTTCTTCCATCTTCAGATTTTAAGCAGACTTCCGTTATTCTCTAATCAGTTTCAATCTGCTTCCTTTATCAGAAGCATCTGGGGGGAAAAAAAGAAGTAAACTTTCGTTTGGTTTCTGTTTTCAAGAAAGATCTAGAAATATATATCTCTTTGTTGTTCCTTATTGTGGAGTTTTTAAAAAGTGAGTAAAAACAATACATTTGTATTACAAATAAACAACTGAAATGTTTATAACTGCAATTACTCAAAATTCTGTTATACTGATAATACTTCTGACGATAATATGTAAATGGGAGAGCGAGAAAAAGAAAACAGCAGCCCCTCTATCAGATGATGCCAAGAAAAAGAGAATTCAAAGCAGCGCTGATGATAAAATTTGATGGAAGAATTTTAGAAATAGAAATAGTGGATGTGTAACTCTCTCTATGTTGACAAACAGAATTTGGATATTTAGAGATAAAGAGGCAGATGAAAACCACATAAGAACAGATTTTTAAAAGTCATGTTTCATTATTATAATTTAATGGAATATATAAAGGTAATCACAGAGACTGCTGCTGGAAAAACTCAGACCAGGCAAAAATAGATACTTGCTGAAGACCACCCAGGAGACCACAATGCAACCAAACCTGATGAGGTGCCATTGGATCAGTGGTGGTTATCTGGATGTTTGGCCCATCAGGTAATGTTAGTGAGCTCTGGGGGTTGTCAGTGTGGTCGTGAATACCATATCCACAGTTTGACTGGACTGTGCAATAATTGGTTTTTGTCTCTTTACTGTGGTTGTTAAAAGAAGTGTTGGTGGGGGGGGGAGATAACTGAAATAACGTAGCACAATAAACTCTGGTACCTTGTGTATGTAATGAAGGAAATTCTTAGTGATATACGTACTGCCATTGATTGTCAGGAACATGATTTGAAGGGAGATAACTACTATAATATGGTTTCTCGGTATCCTGCAGTATGTAATACCCCTCTCTCACAATTATATTAGTGTGGGACCATTTGGATGTAGCTAGCTTTCTCTACTTCAATTGACAATTATTGTTGGAAAAAGTCCTTAAAAGACTGGGTTTTACCTGGTTTTCAATCAACAGTTTGCTACAATAATTAGTTCTGTCTAGAGATCTTTGTATAGGGACCAATGGTTTCTTGTGATGGTTTTCTCCTTGTACAAATTTGTAATCTCTTAATATGAAGTGTCCCTAATAAAGCAT
Source organism: Nautilus pompilius (assembly GCA_018389105.1). Taxonomy (NCBI): domain Eukaryota; kingdom Metazoa; phylum Mollusca; class Cephalopoda; order Nautilida; family Nautilidae; genus Nautilus; species Nautilus pompilius. The sequence continues at coordinate 666,060 of JACATO010002141.1, forward strand.
CTCTAAAAAGTACCTGAAGATGATTTTTTCTTAATTAGCCTTAAGAATTCAGGTAATTAATTACTGTATTTATGCATTGCATTTTTTTTTTTGTGTTTTGATTTTTAAAAAAAAAATATTATTGATTCTACACAAGTGCTAAACAGGACTGTAGTTAGATGCATTATATTTTCTCAAATTAATTACATACTAGTATTATCTGTGGAGAATTTCTTTTGCAGGTAGATTTAGGTGAGTTGTTTCATTCTATTCAGATAGATTAATTTATCAGGGAGAACAGAAAGCCAGAAGTAAGAGTCAGAAGGTAAATGTCTACCATTCATTGGCTACAGATTAGATCAGTATTTATCTGCCAATATTTACTTATGGTTATTAGGAAGCAATTTTTTGTGCAGCAATAAACAATGTGTAATCAGCATAGGAAGGTGGAAATAGTCTCATTTCTTTTCTTATGGAAACATCAGATGACATGCACTTTACTGGCAGGTGAACACATTTTTAAAAAGTCTATGTTAAGAAAAAAAAGATTCCTTATTTTCTTTCTAAGTTGATAGAAACTTTAGTCCATGTTGGATTGTATAAGATTATTTATATGTCAGCTTTAATAGAGAAATAACGATTTATTTAAAAAAAGGCAAAAAAACATTGGACTAGAGATCATTGTCAAAGTTTGTTTATTTATTTTGTTTTACTTTTCCTTTGTTTTTATAATCACATTCTTGTTTTAATTTATTGATATATGGTTTATCATGTTGACAGCTGTGATTCTTGACATTAAACATTAAATTTGTAAAGCAAAAAGCAAATAGTCGCACAGTGATGATCTCTTGATCATTATTAAAATTGTCTAAACAGATGTTAGTGACTGTTAAGGCAAAATTAACCATCTGCTTTCATGACAGCTTTCCCATGCCATTTATCAGGTAATCACTATGCTAGCCCTGTATGGTACAATCTGATACCAGTCACACATGGTAGTAAAGAGGTTAATGGAGGTAAAGATGCAGTGAAACCTTATTAATCTAGACGTTACCTTTCTAAAAGAAAAAATAGTTTTCATCTGGTTTCACAATGTAACCACAAAACAAACAAACTGTTTAAAGGAAGCCTAATTTGCGATTACTTTTTTAAAAAAAAATACTAAACCAATCAGTAATTTAAAATAACTTATCATTTTTATTTCTATATGTGGTGTAACTATTGTTTAGGAAGATGAGTCCAGGTGGGGATCTTGTAATTCTCAATCTCTTGGCTACCCTGGTCTGTCCACCTATAGCCAGCTGCTCACTTTGAAAGGAACTTCACTTGACTTATTTAGTAAATGCAATCATAATTATAAATAAAAGTCCCCCTATCTATATTTTAATTAGATATCTTTCCTCTCAAGCAACTTTAAAAATATCCATTTTCAAGTAGCTGTTTGTAGGTAGAATATTGCTTTTGAGGTCAACAAGACTTTTAAACTAATGTAGCAAAACGATGTTAAGAGAATATATTTTAAAATCGTATTTCTTTTGTTTTTAAGTTACAATAGAAACAAAACTTTAGGAAATGAAAAATATCTGTATTTGTCAGTACAGGAAAAGAAAAGGAACGAGAAAAAAATATAGCCAGCAGCACAGCTTTGGAAATTTTGAAACATTATCCAGTGAATAGGAACCTTTTTTTAAAAAAATCAAGAAAGATGAAAAGTATATTGGAGTAAATCATTACAAGCTTCTGTTCTACTCTTTGTCTACTTCAATATGTATTTCCATTTTTTAAATTTTTTTGTTATATTGACCTCTGGTTTACTAGCACAACCAGAATTAACCTATTGGGTGCTCTTTGGTTTCCTGTTTCTTAGATCTTTTTCTCAGGAAGTTACCCATACAGTATTTGATTTTCACTTCATTTTATCCCTATGTTTTATAAACTCAATTTTGTACCTCTGTTATCATTTAGAACCAATAGGATTTGGTCCTCACTGTTAACTTTCATTCGGAATGGTAAGAAAGAATGGGTTTCCTCTCTCTGTCACTCAGTTCTGGGATAACAAGGGCCCTGTGGGCCATATTTTCCATTGAATATTATTCCAAGTATTGACTTTGTGGGACTGGAGCCTGCTGTTTTATCGTTTGAATTGTAAATCAACAGGACTCTTGCTAATGGTTATTTATATCTTTTGTTTGTGTAGTGCTGCCTATAGATACCACAATCTATTATAATATAGGAAGATCTGCTATTGTGATGTCTCTATGTTGTTCCTGTTCAACATGAGCAATGATCACTCATTACTCATTTTAGCATCATCACAAATGAGCAATCAATAAATATAGTATATCTGCCATGGAAAGAAAATTCCTCCTCTTTAAACTCATTGCTGGTCACAAATTCTCATTGAGTAACATAAGGATTCTGGCCAGATCCATGTTTTAAGTCATACAAACTCTTTGCATACAACATTTAAAATCAGTTTTTAAGATCATATTTATTCTGTTCTTTTATAGGTATTTAAATCTCGTTTCTTCTCTTCAAAAAATGTCTTCCATTTACTATATCAACTTGTGCTTCTATAGAACATTGCAACCTTTTGTTAAAGTGATATTTTTTTGTTGTTGAAAATGAAAATAAGTAACGTTTAATTTATCCTAGGTTTTGTATGTAATATTTCTTTCCCCCTTATGTTGATTGGTGCCTTGTTTTTGTTTTAATTTATGTTGTTTTATTGAGACTGTAAACAAAACACATTTGTTTTAGGAGTTTGACAGTAAAGACAATCAGTTCAATTAAATTAAATTTAATGAATTTTTTTATGTATCAATCAGAGCAGATTGTATGTAAGACAATAGCAAAGCACTGTTTGTTATCTTGAAACGATGTGGACAATAAAGTTAAATAACAGAGGCGCCAAGTTTGACCGTCACTTTGACAGAAAATGAGAAGCTAAGATAAAATAATCATCGATAAACGTTTTAAGTCTTTTTATTTATCAGAAGTCTACGAACAGAACGATGTTGTAATAACAGCTTGAAACTGGTGAGCCATGAAGAAGATCAGTCAGTCATGATTACTTCTGCATCCTCTAATCTGACAAGAATGATGGGTGTTGGATGAGGAGATTTTCATCTATGATAATAAAATAAGTTATCTTCAATTAGTTATTACTTAAATTAGGCGGTCTTCAAAATCTGAAAGGAGTTTGCTCCAAAAAAGCTAAGGGATTGAAAACAAAAACTATGAATATCTGATCCTTTGGACAAACAAACGAAAAAATGTTTACAGGTCTAGAATGGATTATTATTTGTGGATCTATTTTCATGGATTGACTGGTAAAGCAGAAAATCTGGTGGTTACCTTTATCTTTTAGTTACTGTGCTGTTTTTGTTTTATGTTAAATATAATGATATTTTAATAAATCACATCATGCTAATGGCATGGGCATTCATTTTCTAGCCATTTATTTTTTAATGCTTAACCAAAGTCTTTACGAGACCAGAAATATTTAAAACAAACAAAAACCTCAGACATGTTAGCAACAAGAATTTTTTTGAAAAAGTTTGTTATTTTTTGGTTCCGGTTTCCAGATAAACTAGACTGAGCCTACACAAGGATACAGACATCTGGTAAAGATTAGTATAATGCACGTAACTCCAGCTCTGTGGAGAAACTAGAGTTTCCGAGTTTGGCTCACGGATTAGTTCTTAAAACCTTTTTTAATCCTTGATGCTACATATCATTTAGAGCAATCGTATTAGCATTTACTTTAATATTCATTCGTTTCAAAGGTCATGAAGGCATTTCCCTATTGGAGTCAAGTCACAAGAGCCGATGGCGGCTCTAACATGAAGAGTTCTACAAGGCATTTCCCTATTGGAGTCAAGTCACAAGAGCCGATGGCGGCTCTAACATGAAGAGTTCTACAAGGCATTTCCCTATTGGAGTCAAGTCACAAGAGCCGATGGCGGCTCTAACATGAAGAGTTCTACAAGGCATTTCCCTATCGGAGTCAAGTCACAAGAGCCGAGCTCTTTACGGCACAGGATATAGGCGGCGCTCTCTAGTGGATAACCGCAGTACTCTACGCTTCTTTCACCAGGGTTGTTTCCCTTGTGGGCATCGGCGCACGACACAAAACGTCTTCTTAACGAACGGATCTGTTAGGCCGTCTGCAGCAGCCATCTTTAATTCGGAAAATTGGTGTCGGTAACGGTGAATATAATTTTTTAATTTAAAAAAAAAATATTGGAAGAGCCTATATTGAAGTGGTTTTATTTATTTATTTATTTGTATTCACTGTACCAATACATGAGTTTAACTCTTTGCTCACTAAAGGAGTTACCGGTTAAACGTTTAAACTGAAAAACACAAAAACAAGAGAGAGAGAGAGAGCTCTTCAGAGAATGGCGTTTTTCTTGGTCTGTCCAAACTCTAAAGCAACGAGTAAACTGTGTCTATTTAAAATGAGCCGATTCGGAGCGAAAACCTTTTTTTACTTTTGAAAATAAGAATTTCGGTTTTCGAAGGCTAGGGAGGGAAGGGGTAGGGGAGAGAGAGAGAGACTGAAGAGCAAAAGTTCGGCTACTGTCGAACACCGAGCAAATTTTGAGTTTTCTTCTCTTGTTTCTTTCTCTCCCCCGGTTCAGATGATCGTTGAGCCAGATTCTAAGTCAATGACAGATTTTTTTTTTTTTTCTTTCAAAAGAATATTTACTTTTGTGCGAGCAGGGTAAAATAAAAAAAAAAATTACAGACACACACACACACGGCCCGTGTATATAGTACACACTAGAGCGGTCTCTCTGCTGACTGACTCTCTCTCTCTCTGTTGGGTTTTGTGAAGACTGCTGAGAAATGCTTGCGGATTTTTTCCTGACTCTGATGGGAGAGAGAGGGAAAACTACTGGAGAGCTACAGGGAAATACACACATTGTATATATCAGTTCACGTACACATTAGATCTCCTAAGAAACTGCCAAACTTGAAAAAAGCACAAATGTATACTATTATTATTATTATTATTATTATTATTATTATTAAATCTTGATCACGGTATAAAAAAGAACCAATTTCTAGTCTCATGGATTTACTGTAGAGTCGCACCATCGAACTACGACTGATGCCGAGTACTTCCACTGTTAAATATTAGTCTGCCTGTCTTTATTTTTGAAAAAAAAAAATCCCTCTTTTACTAATAAATTTTTTAATGAGAGTTAATTTATGGGTGACTTATTTCTAGTTCCATCCTTAACTTACAAACGACTCCTCTCCGATGCTGTTGTTATGGCAACGTGTCATTATCGCGTCACACCTAAGGCACCGACCGAGTCAGCCACAAAAGGGTCTCCTGATATAGTTAATATATCGTCGCCTTCCCACCACCCAACCACCCCGATTTCACCTTTTTTTTACCCCCTAAGGGCCGGTGCTGAGGACTTGGAGAAGTCTGTTAAACCAAGACCTGCTGTATTAAAACAGTGATACAGGAGCACTAAGAAGAGCAACAAGCATCCTATTCCCTCAGTGCCGTAGAATCGACGGAGGACTGGGGTAAGCAATAACAGAAGCAGAAGGACGACAAATACGGTATATAGCTGGAGATAATCACAGGAGAACTCCTCTTGGTTTATTAGCAGTTAGCGCCGCATGGCGGAGAACAGAGAAGTCAGTCTCAGTGGGGGGGGGTTGTTGTTGTTGTTTTTTATTACTCTTGGCGCAGCCTTGATAATAAATCAATTACTGCGATGGCAGCGCACTGTCGGTAGAGGGCGCGCGAAACTCTGTCAGTCAGCTGCACATTTATAAATGTTGCAGAACCCTTGAAGTTCATTCTATTCGTTTACATTTTTCTTAAAAAAAAAAATTTACGGTCACTTTTAACATCTGGAATCCCTTTATTTACGTAGACTAACAGACAAAGGGGGCCCCGTCTGTCGCGCGCACGGGCACGTGGAATAGAAGGCGAGAGCGCGGATGAAACTTAGAATTCAGAGATCTGCCAAAAGTTTCAAATCTAATAAAATTTATTTACGAGTATTTTTTTTTTTTTAATTGTTTTAAGATTTTATAATTATGCAAAAAAAAACAAACAAACTACAATGGATACTTTTAAAAGAAAGAAAGTTGGGTGTGAGGGGAGTTTCTTGGCCGCACCGTCGGCTCTCGCTGAAGTTTGCTTAGCGGACAGGTAGATGATATTCATCTATAGTAAATACACCGCGTGTACGGGAAGGCGACTGCTTCGGGAAAAGACGGTCTCTCGTTGCCTTAGATTCCGCCCCCCACCCCTCTCTCCCCCGCATTGATTTGTTCGAGGGATTTTAATAACAGCCGGATTACTTACCACCTGTTCGTGGATTGACGCACGCGGCCTGGAGGAGGGGTTGTAATCGTCCACCCGGACCAGGTCTGTAATCGATACCTGTTAGCTCGCTCAGCTGCTGCCGCACCAGCCAGGTCTAGTCTGGCTCACCAACTAAGTCGCTTTGTGGTTTCACAGGTGCGAAAAAGAAGAAGAAGAAGAGAGGCAAAGAGAAAATTTCTAGTGAACCGGCCCGTCCGACTGCACCGCGCCGCACCACCTGCCATGGGCTGCCAAGCGTCTGTCCTCGTCAGACCGGGGAAAACGGGACTTGTCGAGTCCGTGTCGGGAAATAGCGTAAACCTGAGCAACGCTATCTTTGATCCACGCCTGCCCCTCACCGTGCGGCAGAAATTCAGCATCATCAAGTCGTGGAAGGGCATAGCCAGAAACATGGAGCACACCGGGATTAACATGTTCTTACGGTGAGTCAGCTCTTACGCCTGCCAACACTTCTCAACGTCTCGCTTCCTAGTTGCACTAAAAAGGGTTAAAGCGCAAAAGTTCTTAGCGACGGCTTGGCGGGATTTTCTCTCTCTCTCTCTCTCTCTCTCTTTTTTTTAAAAAAAATCTAAAACCGAAGGCTGATGATCGATCTCTTTTTCATCGTTAAATTAAAGCAAAGAATCTCCATCCTTTACGTTCAAGGAAAGCCATGATGATGTAGATAGATTGGTTCCGCACCCGGCAGCCCGGTGAGACTCTATGTAGAGGCAGCCAGCCACTCAGCTACTTCCCGCCGCCAGGGGAGGCGAGATTTACCCAAGTGCTCGCCTCATCGAGAGAGTTTTCCCTTTCTGTGTCTCCAGGAACTGGAAGAAACCGTTCTGACTGATTCTTGCCTGGATATCAGAGTAGCTGAGCCTTATCCACTGGATTAGGTTCAGCGCCTTAAACGGAAAACCCCACTCTAACCTATCGAACGTTCTCGTCTGATCGATAGCTAGCCGGACAGACGCGGAACTAAGCATGTTTGCTATTATTCACCGATTATCATTATAGGCGTAACGTTGGCCAGCCGATCCGCTATGATTTTATAAGGAGAGATATGGGTCTCCATCTATCTAGGTGATCCCTGTTCCCTTTCTTAAACGGTAGGGTGAGGCGGTCACACCGCGCTGGCCAAGCCAGAAGACCCCTTGTTCGAACGGGCTACCAGCTGGCCAGCCACCGGACACCCGAACCTTTTACAGAACTCAGACGTAAGGCCGTCGCTCCCCGGGGCCTCATCGCCATCTGATGCTTTGATAGCATCTTCTAACTTTGTTCTCAATTATTAGTCCTTTGCAGAGCTCGGAGTCTGGTTCACTCTCTAAATGTTTCAAGAGACAGCGCCCCTGGGCCTGAGCACCGGTTTCTTCACTAGAATAGAGCTCTAACCACATCACCTATATATGTTGTTGTGCGGCCGTCGGGGGCAGTTAAAATGGCCCTAGATTTTTCCAACCCATAGAAGGCTTTACTACACGTTTTCTTCACTAACAGACCGCCCCCTACCGGAGATATATACTCCACCGTGCCGAACAAATCCTGGTTTTAGTCGAGATCCAATAAAAGGTGCTGTTGTCGTTAGGTCTGAATAGCTAAGCAGGGCACCGGAAGAGCGGCGGATCTGAGAGTAAGCTTCCCCGACGAACCGGAAGATCAGCGAGCGGAGGGTCGTGTCCCGTATCCCGGGACCTCAGCCATAGCGGTCACGAGGAGGCAGAAATCCGCCATGGCTTGTGCAAGGCTGCCGGGAAAGAGAAATATTAATCAAAGTGATTTTTTTTTTTTTTTTAAATGCCTCCACTAGCTACACTAGCGATAATCCATTCCGGTCGTTAACAACCGTATCGGTTATAAATGCTGTCTTTGACGTGTTTGGTTGTTCGGAGTATGGTAAATGCTTAAGGTCAGCAAGTGAATCTGCGCTGAACTCTCCCAGTATTCTTCATTACATAAGTTCTGCAACCCCGTGTACAAGATGCGGGCGAACGATGTATAATAAACTTTAAAAATTCTTTTGTTTCTGTGTTCGGACAAATGCGCTTAATTGGTGCATTTGAGTACACGGGCAAACTTGGGTCTTTGATGACTAACGATAACTCACCGCTCTTCTTGAACCGTGGTTCGGCAATTCCCTGCGTTTTACCAGTTTTCTGTCTTGGAGAGAGAGAGAGAGAGAGAGTAGCTTCTCATAAGTAAGAAACAAGGGACTTTATTTCCTTCCTCGGGCGACATCACGAGCCAGGTTATTATGCTCTGACAGAGTTGTGGAGGCGGCCGCGACGGGGACTGTGAGCTGACCGAGAGAAATCCCCAGGCTGTGCTCATCGCAAGATAATCTACGGGAAACCTGACTTGATAGATCGGTTCATCAAAACATCAGCTGGTTGGTTACCCCTAATTAATTAGTCAGCCATCCTATCCTTACGTATTGCGTGTCCAAGCATCAGCATCATTCCAGTAATTCTAAGAAAGGCAGCTATGTATTATCAGTATATGTTAAAAACGTAGAAATAAAATAGTACAGTTTTTTAGTCATATAATGACAATAATAAATCAATATTTATATTTATCTCAAAGTTCAATAAACCGAAAACGACATGGTTTCTTTCATACTCGCCGCTTTGGAAGGAGGAGGAACTCTCTACACAGGAGGGGAACATATTCCTGAGCGCGAGATCTGTACAAATGTCCACAGATCTGTATCATTTGTTGCTGCTGCTGTTTTTTTTAAATGTAAAATAGATAATTTGTCAGTGTAAAGACAAAGTTAATTGTTGTCCATGTTTAAACGAACAAAATTTCTAATTGAAAAAAAAAAAGAAGGGCAAAGTAATCATCCGCTTTAAAATGGCTCACACACTGTAGACGGACGGCGGGTATCGGTTACAAGAACATGACCTTGGTTTGTTTAGAGGAATAACTCCCAGGAAATATTACGTTTAATTAGTAATTTTAAACGAATGATTTATGACCAAGTATCTGCAATAATTCCATTAGTGTTAGGTGTCTTGCCGGTCTCCATTGCCGGCTCTTTATTGGGTTTAGTTAATGCAGCAGCATCGAGTCGGGATCGACCAGAACGTGCGCGGTCTGACTCGCACCGTCACGGCTGAGCTGGTGATGGCTCGCCCTTTGAGGACGAGGCTTTTAAAGTTCGAACAGCGCTATTCCGTGTAGTTGCGAATATCCTGCATACTCTAGTCCATCCAGCTGGAAAGGGTTAAAAAATTTTAGATGCAGAAAATATTAATTTGTGTGTGTGTGTGTCGTACGGCCGACAGCCCTCTTACATCAGCTTTTCAGCGGGAGATTTTCTGCTGAAGGTCTTTACATCTCTCGACTCCATGGCAACACGGCGTTATTAGACTTTGAGGAAATCTGTGGCATATCTGATGGAATATGAACACAATAAAGAATAATACCATATTACCAGATTGCAAGGGTATCAAGCTTTCAATCGCTGTGCAAATATTGATCTAACCAACTAACTTTGAATTGAAGGTTTGGAGCAAACTCATTTCTGGTTGTCTGTTCTTCATCAGCGTAATAGGCAGCGATGAGAGGGGTCCGGCAGGTAGGTTGATGCGGTACTGAACGTACTGGCCGAGAACTTATTTACCTGCGGAGTCAGTTTCTTGCTTTCTCTTTTCACTAAGGTTAGCAGCTGTTTGCATGGATTTCCATTGGGAGTTTGAGTGTTTATTATAAATTCTATTAGAAAGAGGGAAATCATCAAAGTCAGTCTAAGGAGGAGTGACGACCGCCTTCCTGTTTCCAGACTTCCTCTACATCAAAGGAGCAGTTCATGGAAACAGGAAAAACTACAAATATACAGCAGGTTGTACAAACATTTTTTTTTTTTAAAAAAAGCGCGATCATAAAACAAAAACGAAGTGGTAAGATAAATAAGCTCGACTGGTGCCAGAATAAATTTTTCAGTAAAGTGTTTCCTACACACCAGTCGAAAATACAACCTATAGGTTGATCGTATTTCAACTAAAGAATTGTTTTTGGACAGTTATGATAATATACCATAAAGCATTTATGTATGCTAAATAATAAAGCTTCTGTAACATTTATGTTAACATTAAGACTTTTGTACCAATCCTGATAATATCAAGACTCAGCAAAGCAATTCTCTTAGTATAAAGACTTCTAAAGCAATTATAATTATATCAAGGTTTTTGTAGATATTCTCCTAACACCTGGACTTTTGTAGCAATTCTTTTACCGCCATGACCTTTGCAGTTATGGTGAAAGTGACGTCAGTCAATACAAAGATTGGTATGCAAAACTTACGTGTCAGCTCTCTTCATATGAAGACATTTGAAATGCAATTATGTGATTTTTTTCAGCTGAATTATTTGTTCATTTGATCTGCTATCATTTTAGCTTGGAGTTGATTTGTAAGACACCACAACAGTGTCAAGACAACAATCAAAACTCTAAAACCGCGCTTTCATGCAGACAAACGCTTGAGTGCGCGATTGTCCGACGTTTAGATGGCGTCAGGGCGTCGCTTCTCCCCCCCCGATACCTGTCAAAACATTCTTTCTGCAACAACCCATTAATCAACTAACCATCTCTTATACTACTCTCTCAGTAAGTTCCTCTAGAGTGTATCCAGGCATCAACGCGACCGATGTCTTTATTCCAATAGACTCAGGTGCTTTATCCGGCATAAATGTTCTAATCTACCGATCCGCCCAAAAAACGTGGCTGTAAGGTCCGTATACTACTACTACTACTACAAACTAATCTCCATATCCTGCTGGATGACACATCTTTACACGTCTTTTCCTTAGTAATTACATGAAAAAAAAATTTTTGTTGTTGTTTTTTTTTTAATGCCCTTTGAAATACGTTTATCAAAGGAAAAATTTTAATTCTGATTGCTCAAAAGATTAGTTTACGTGTTCGGATTATAATCACTGAGATAAATGTGTATTTTTAGAAGATTAAATTAAACGTGTCAAATAATAGATGGCAATTTCAAAATGTAAAGTAGACTAATTCAAACAGAAAAAAAAAAACGTGTTTATTTTTTTTTTTTTAAATCCAAAACTCGATTTAAGCAGATGAAAAAGAGCCGCAGTAGAGAACAGGCTGGAGCGTCCATTAATAGTAACCGCGTGGTTCTGTATAAGACCTGTAGAGGGAATAAATTTCCAACAAGTCCACTTAATCGTGACAATAGGGTAACTGAAGTTTTTGATAAATATTAATCTTTCCTGGCTGCCTGCCTCCTTGTAACTGCGCTGGAGAAAACTGAATTAAATTTAAAAGGCGTCGCCACTTTTTTTTTGTTGTTGTTGTTGCTTTCACCGTGTCCCTGGAGTTAGTTTTCGAACGACCCGCCCAGGCTCGTGCCGGAGCTAGTGACTGACGAGAGGGGAGGTAAGCACGAAAAGGGGGAGGTAAGGAACGAGCTACAGCTGAAGTGCGGCCGGGTGGGGCGCAATGTACCGTCGCTTCCGGTTCGGGAATGACCGCGAGCTCTCTATCCGAGGGAGAGGCGTGTGTGTTGGCATGGTCTGTCTGTTTGCTGGATGTCAGCAGCCGCACAGCTTGAGTACCACCGACACAGGCGTTGTGGTTCTCGTCGTCTCGACAGTTCGGCTACACGAGACGACAAACTTCTCTTAGTTAAAAACGTTTATATTAAAAAAAAAAAAAAAATACAAACAACCTTTCGGAAATAGAAGGAAGTACGAACAGAAGCGCGAACGCTTGTCGTCGGGGGAAGTCAGGCTTTTTCAGAAAGTTTACGTAAAATACCCTTGTTGACCGCCGCCATGACCCGGAAGCGTGACTTCACGAAACGTAGGTCACGTGGGATAAGTGTCCGGACTGCCCGGAACCGTCTTCAAAAAAAGAAATCCTGGTTTTCAGTTGCCACCTTATGCGAAGTGGCTTCCAGAATGTCACGGGCAGGGAAGGGGGGGGTTGAGGCCTCGGAGTCGGCAGCTCGACAGAGGGCTCGCAGAGGCCCTTAGGGGAATGCTGTCCCGATTTACTGAAGGCGAGTGGAGATATCGAGTCGTTCGCCAGTTTTACATGGCCGATGAGGAAGGAGGGTAAATGCTGAACCAGGTGCGTCCTTGCGCTTCTCACATCAACCGCATCTTAGGTTTCTGACTGGATGGGGGGGACTTTGTACGCGGGCCAAGTTTAATAAGAAAAGGTCAAGTTGACAACGACAAGTAGAGCAACCGAATCGAACTGCCCCAGAGGCTTCCAAGGATCGCTGGCTATCTTCCAAACGATGGACAGGTTTATATTTACAAATTCAGGGACTCCTTTATGAACTGTGTCATGTTTCCTCCACACTGTATTTATGATCAGACCTTTTAAAAAGCAGTACGCGAATATATGGATATCGCTTGTTAAGATTTACAAAAAAACTATATCGAATACAATGTATTTAAATTCCGGAAGTTTCAAACCGTCCTCTACATTCATTTTAGGTGCATTATTTCCGAATAAATAAGACATGAAATAAAGCACTCATACCTCTAAAAGTTCAGTGTTACATCCACATTAAAGATTTGCCCACTATTGTCAACAGAGAGAAAAACTGATATTTCAAACTTTTATTCATTTTTAAAATGACTGATCTTCCTTCCCCTTTGTTGTCTATCTACACTCTGACATTAACAACTAACTATAAAAGACTATTTATTCTTGCTTACTACTATGTCTGTTACAGAGATCCAAAAGGGATAATATTCACGTGAAATTGTAATAATTATATTTTCCCAAAACGAAAATGATGTCATATCAGTAAACAAATTCAAAAGATTTATTTCACAAAGAATGAGAAACAAATGAAATAAATAACCCCAAATTATTTGACTTTTATTGGGATCCAGATACTCTTTATTTGTTTTGCCTTTTCCGGGTTTTTTTTGGGGGGGGTTTACAGTATAAATCTGCCAGCGCGTAAATTAAGTACCATTTTTGTCTGTTTATCCGGAAAAATCATGGAAACAGGGTTTTGGTTCATGAGGCAAGGACAGCTGCAATACAGGTTGCCAAACAAGCATTTGCATAAATTGGTTCATTTTCTTTAGTCTCTCTCCCGGTATCCACAAAAAAGAAGATATTTAAAATAACATGTTTTTTGTACCAACTCCCACATGTGATTAATTTCCAGGAAATATTAGTACATTTAAACTTTCGATACTTTTAAGTTTGAAACATTTATGCGCAACGCCATAGAAGTTACTTTTGGGATGTGACTTTGTTGATCAGACCGGTTACCAGGATGTAGGTGGCGCTGGTCTCTCCTGGAGACCATGGGTGCTGGATATTAAAAAAAAAACAAACAACAAACCTTGATTTGAAGGAATTAGAATCGACACAGGTGCGAAGAGATTTCCAGAATTTGCCTAGAGATCTAACGGTGTTACACATTAGCAGACTGGGTAATCAGTTCCTGGTAAACCATCCTGCTTATGGAATGGGAATGACCACTTCAAAGACATGCCCCAGCTACAACGTGGCTTTGAACACTATCTCAGAGAATGTGAAATAAAACACCCAAGACAGACGAATCTGTTTCCAGCGCTGCTGAGATGGTTTATCATAAAACGTCAAACCAACAATACAGTTTCCAAGATTGTATGGCCTTTTCTTGGGAGAACCATGTCAGACCAACTAAAAGACATTGAACAGGCTTTTGCATATGTATCCGTTGGAGAGGTTCACATTACGCGCTAGAACTGAAAAGACGCCAAATCATGACGTATGCTGTTGACCATAATATCCCAAATCTAACTCCAAACCAACGGAGCCCAGTTGGAAAACCTGTTTGCCGTTTAAAGGCCTTTGAACAGATCACAAAAGTTGCTAGTCAGAAGAATGCAACAACTTCCATTATAACCTGTCAATTTTAGCTATGGAGAACTTTCCTTAAACTACCACTTTTATTGAAGGAACTCGAAGCCCTTTATTTCCACTTTTTTAGCCCTTCACTTCAAACTGAATTTCCAAAGTAAAGACATGAGGGCGGGTAGAATAAGGCACTGGTTGATAGAAGAATTTTCTTTTAATGGCATATAAAGAGATTAGACAAATTCTCAGGAGAACTGTAATCATCACAGTATCTAGTAAAAAGTTCTCATGATTCAGATATGCTACAAACTTCAGCTGCTGATCAGTATCGACAGTTCTCGGACTCGGAAACCGTTGTGAATAAATATCAAAACTATGGGGGGGGAAACAGCAAAAAGCCCCCCCCCCAGCTGCTAGTTCTATAGAAAATCAGACTACAGATCGCCAGGAAGTAAAACAGATTTTAAAAACACACTGCTTTTATGGAAAGAGAAATCGAGGAATATCTTAACTTCTTGATTTGCCCCTGATGGAAACGAAATACTTCCTACTTCAAACAAACTGAAAAAAACTTAGCACAAGTACATTTATGTGCCTCTCCATCTTCCACGGACAAGAGACGAGTTTTTATCACCGGTAGAGACACACACGCACGCACACACACACACGCACACACACACACACACACACACACACACACAATTTATATAAGCCAACAAGAAACGCCCTCAATTCAGAAAGTTACAAAAATTTAACTTTTCTCTATTATAATTTTAAAGTTTGTAAATTTAAATAATGAGTTATACCTTTGACAGACTTTTATAACCGTTTTCAATTTTTTTATCTCTGTTTGCAGCCCGGTATCACTTTTACTACTTTGGCTTTCACATAATAAAGTATTGATCTTGATTTGGAAGCAGTCACCGTGATTAGTTTAGCATGAAACCAAAAAGGTTAAAGATTTCTAAATAGCAAATTTTCAGTATATTTTTGACAGCCTTTAGAAGTTTCATAAACCTGTTGAATTTTGAGTCTTTGTTTGTAGAATATACTGCTTCCAATACTTTAGCTTTTGAATTCACATAGTTACGTATTAATTGGAATTTGTATGTAAGTATATTGATTGGTTATCACTCAACTTTGGAAGATTTAAATTCCCACTACAAAACTCTTCTTTTTATTTTGGATAAATTGTCTCATAAAGGCGTTGAATTTTTAATTCTGTTTTTAGACCAGTATTACTTGTCGTCGTTTGGTCTTCACCCGGATAGGTGCAGGGGAATCAATTTTGTATTGGGGAAAGGGATCTGAGACACGTGCCCAATTAAAAGTATTCTATCATCCAGATCGTGATTTTACAACTACCGTATTAACTTTTCTTTTTCCAGTTTAATAGGCTACAGAGATTTTTTTTTCTGAAAATACCATTTGAAAATTACTCGGAATCCTTTCATAAGAAATCCATTTTAACAGTTTTCTTCTTTAATGTATTAAATACCTTTAATCTGCCTATATAGATACCCGCGGACAATCGGCGCACCGAGTCTCAGCGCAAAAATATATCAAATAAACAAGCAGCTGCAGCAGCATTTCTGTTTCGATTGTCTTATGGCTTCGATTTTAATTTTCTTTGCTAATTTTTCACATAATAGTCTAACAGCCGCAAAGTTTAGAAAATTTATGCGGAAAAAAAGTCACGTTATACACATACTGGCTTCAGCTTCTGTCGGTTCGCTTCGGTGAGATGAGGATGGGAGCAATCCGTAATAGAGGGAGAGTTCATCCACCGATACCACGGAAACAGCGAAAGAAATTCCTGTGACGAATGTCCCGGACAAGCGGGTCCAGTGGGTTACCCACCTCTCATTTATGGGGGATGTAGATAGTTTTTTGAAATTTTCCCGAATTGCTATTTTTTTTTGCCAACCGATAAACATCTGGAAGCAGAGCTGGGGCAACGCTACTACTACCTCACCTGTGTGGGAGTTCGACACCCTAGCAGCTGCGAATGTTCGTGATTGGCACCGAGTCGCACCAGGTAGACATTGTAAGCGATTTGTTCCCCTAAAAAACAGCGCTCAATTAGCAAGGTATCGCCAAAGGGATAGGGCGTCGTACACGAGGAGGGGGGGAGGAAGGCGAACACGGGGAAGGCGATGGTGGGGGTGAGAGGAGATCGGAGCAGCAGAGGAGCCGTGTAAATAGTTGAAAATGAAGGATGGTCGGAAAAAACATCTGCTGTATAGCGGCAGCCAGAAGAGCGTTGGGGAGGTGAGGATGTTGGAAGATAATGACATGATCGGAGTGAAGGATGAGGATATCAAAAGGACCTGGACCCTTTCAATCGGTTGATGAAAGTAAAGAACCCGCGAGAATTATCTGAGCGCGTGAACGAGATCCAAGGATCAGTCGACTCTTTTAGCGCCCGACAAACAGAAAGAATTAGAGGCAATAAAAAAAAACAACAACAACAACAGCAAAGCAATAGGAACAGACGAGACCAGCTGAGGTGTGGAAATATCTGGGCGATCGTGGAATCGAAGTACTAACTAAGCTGTTTAGCTCTGTATTTGTAAGTGAAAGAACGCCATCAGATTGGAAGAAAAACATCTGGGTACCAATCTATAGAGGAAAAGATAATATTCAACCGGGTAAGAACTAGTGGTATTAAACTGTTATCAAACTTTCAAAACATGGGAGAGAATAATAATCTCAAGTCTAAGAGAAGTAGTGAACGAGTACCATTTTTGAATTATGCCAGGGGTCTATCTTTGCATTGCGAATGGTCTTGGAAAAGTACAGAGGTCAGAAGAGCATAACATGACATTCATTGGCTTAGAGAAGGCGCACGATAGACGACCAAGGGAGGAGGTGTAGAAATGTCTGAGAAGCTCCGGAGTCCCAGAAAATTATGAGATTGGTACAAGATATGTACAAAGGCTGCACAACAAGAGTAAGAGGCATAGTGGGTGATAGTGGGGGCTACCCCAAGGGTGGGCACTCAGCCCTTTCCTTTTCATAAGTGTAATGGATGTGTTGACAAAGCATATGAGAGAAGAGATCCTTGGATGATGATGCTTTACGTAGATTACATCATCGCGTGAGGTAGAAATGAAGAAAGCACAAAAGAAAGGCTCGAGATGTGGAGAAAGACCTTAGAAGATCGAGAAATAAAAATTAACAGGTCGAAAACGCAATACATGGAGTGCGAGTTTGAAACAAAAATAAAGAAAGGACAAGACAGCATAAATAGACGGTGTCAACATAGAAGGGGTAACAGACTTAAAATATTTGGGATCGATGGTTCAGAAAAATGGAGGTATGGAAGCAAAAATTTTAAAATCGATTGAAGTCGGCATTGGCAAAACTGCAGTAAGTGCAGTGAGGTTCTCTGTGATCGAAGTATGCCAAATAGACCGGAAGCAAAGATATCCAAGACGATGGTAAGACCAGTATTGAATTACAACGTCAAACATGGCCAACATCGACAAAGGAAGAGAGATTCGACGCAAACAAGATGAGGATGTTGCAGTGAATGCAAGGAGTGACAAGAAAGGACAAGATCTGGATCGATTATATATGAGGGACTATGAAGGTGAAGAAAGTATGTATCGACAAAGGTTATGGAGAGGTGGCTAAAGCGGTTTGAATATGTAGAGAGGAGAGATGAAGAACATCCAATGAGAAAATCAATGATAATGGAAATAGCAGGAAGGAGGAAAAGCGGGCTAAACACGAGGTGGAAAAGTGCGTTGGCGAGAGATATGCGATGTGTGGGAATGGAGGAGGATGCGGTGGATAGAAGAATGTAGCGGGCGCGAGTAGTGGACCATTGTGGTGACCCCAAATAGGGAGAAGTTGTGGAAAAGAATGCACAGCCTGCAGTAGTTCTAAGGGAAATTGTCAACATACCGCTATCAATATATATTACAGCTAAGTCTTTATCGTGGTTTTGCTCTATCTCTGATCGAGGCGGCGCTGTTCGAATAGCTGTGGTTTCTTAACTGACCTCTAGGGATACAGCAGCCTTTTGAAACATTAGCCATGTTTTTACTTGCTAACCGAAATTCCAAATTCCTTTTATTACTATTATTGTCAATAATGGAGGGTTTCGGATTGCACGGAAAGAAGAAATATCGGGTTGCGCACCGTGTAATGACTCGACTTCTGATCCGAAAGCTGCAGAATTTATCCTCCTCGTGTAAACTCCCGTCATTCACCACCCGTGTCCACATCAGAAGCATTCTTCGAGTTAATATTATTATCATTCATTATCGTAAAAATGTTTACGTGATACTGCGCGCTTAACGTCAGTAGACATATTTGTTACCTGGCAGCAGAAGCTGTTTTCACCCGTAATGACTTCCGTTTATTTATTCATCACTCTTCCATCTTTTCTCCCGCCCGTCCGGCTGACACTGGCAAGGGCGGAATATTGTCATCAGTCCAAAATGGGCTGTAGATCGTCTGCGTTTGTGAGACCTGTTTCGACCAGTTCAAAGAGAATCCAGGTGACCCGAGTTGCGAATGGCGCCGAGGATGGTTTTCTAACAGAACGTGAACTGTTTAGCATCATCAAGTCGTGGAAAGGCATCACCAGAAGAATTACACAAACTGGCATCATCATGTTCATGCGGTGAGTGTAGACTCTTCCTGCTCCTCTCCAGGCTTTTCTCCGCGCCCTGTCAACCTGAATTTCGTCAGCCCCGCACAACTACTTTTCATCCGGATCTCTATGTTTCATTTAGCATCTCAAATGAGCCATCTTTCTTTCTGCAACGTAAGCATACCAGCTTTAAAATCATAGAATGGTATATCTACATCTCATCAGTTTGGATAATTCTTTGATACAACAATAACTTCTTTGCTTTACTGATGTAATACCTATTCTTAGCTGATCTTGTCCGTTTTCTAAGTCCTTCGTTATCCCATCTGTGATAATGATAAAGGGAGGAGAGGCGGAATTTTAAAGTTTACCCATATGAAGTAAGTGTGCACTCGATCTGCGTTGGGGTTCCAAAGAGGTCGGCATAAAGGTAACAGGTGTAGGTAACTTGCCTAGTTTACAGATAACAGCTCTCTCTGCTAAACTGTCAGCCTCACTGTTAATGTAACCAACTGAGTTTCCTTCCGTTTGTTTTTTTTATTTTTTTTAAAAAAAAGTTATTTTAATAAATTCCTCTGATTTTATTTTCTTCGAGCAGTTAAATTCTGTTGTATTTCTGACGAAGACCTGAGACAACACAGAAGTTACCTGTCAGAAAAAAATAGAGGACAGAACCATCCAGGTGTATTAAAGGAAAACAAGAGCGCTACGTACCTGTATTCCGCACAGCATTTCTAGGGATCAAGATCCCCCCCAGAGATAGTATACCGTCTAGTAAAGTATTATTCTCCTTTACTTTCAATTTCTCTAGTTTGAACTTTGGTAATGTAGCAAGACGCCTTAATCGAAGAGGATGAGTGCATACATCCCGTAGTTTGATACTGTAACTATCTAAAGAGAAATGTGTATGCAACTGTGGTAGAGGATTAGGAGACTGGAAGGTACAGTTTAGGGTTCGAGAACAGACGGTGAACTTCTCAATACAAATAATAGATTTCCTTCCACTTTTCTACTGTTAGCAGTTGCAGCTATACATAAGTTACGGGGATGATTTAAAATCTTATCAAGATAATACCAATGCCAACAGTTAAACGTTGGCAACTCGGAGAGCGAGGCATTCTGGGTAACCGCGGATAATCCGGGAACAGTGAGACCGAGTATTGCATCGTAGGGATCTGCACGAATATGGTAAGATCGAGCTGTGTAGGTACAGATAAGAGGGGGCAGGACGTTAAAGCACATTACCCTGTTCACTGAAAAAGGGCCAATCGAATATATATTTTTAAATTATACGGTATCCCCCCCCCCCGGATACAGCACGATAACCAAAACAGAAAGATCATTTCCGTTCAGCCAGTCCAGGTATTTCTGCTACATGCATCCTAATTAAATTTATATTTTCTTTAGTAGGAAAAAATCTCGAATATTTAAATCATATCCCATTTTAAAAAAATGTTTATATGATATATGACAAACTAGGTGGTCGAAGTAACAGTTAAAGGTGTCCGAGATACTGCATACCTCAAGTTGTCTTAGTAAGCATTCGCTATCTCGTATATTTTTTCCTGTTACGGAAATTCCACGCCTTGAACCAGATTCCCAAAAGCTGGTCTCACTGATTGACTTACGAGCCATTGAATCGTAGTGATTCTGACGTCTTAGGGTCTTATAATTTACAACACTTAAATGATAAGCGAATTAAAAAAAAAAATTTAGTGTTTGCCTTTAATTGAGGTACACCTCCATGTAAACTGGTCTAGAGTTACAAGAGCAACGATTACACTATGTGCTCCTAGGGGGTTAACATGGAGGTTGCAATGGGTACCGGGCACATCGGCCGACCAAACCTTGGACAGTACTAAGGAAGCCAAGCAAGAAATTAAATTTGTGATCCCTTTTTTTTTCCCTTGATGCTCTTCAAGCTAGATTATCAAGTCAAATTTCTCACACCGCCTGGACATTCTCGAAGAGCGGCTTATTGGCAATTAGGTAGACGCCGCGGGTCGGAGTATGACCGGTTCCTGGTTCTTGTCGTCGTTGGTGGCGCCTCAGCGTTGGATGCCATCCGTAGTCGGCGGGTAATATCGACATAGGCAGTTATCACAAGGCCACAACTGTGGACACCGGAATCGCTCTAAAGAGGAAAACAACGAAATGCCGCGCGAACGCATTAAAGCGTTATTCTAAAAGCGTAGGTTACTCGTTGATGTAGAATGGATGTCGAAGTGATGCCGACCAATAAGATATAACTAGTCTCAGCATCAATTCTGACAGGTAGCTCGCGGAATAGGGAGGTCGGCAGAAGTGTATCGAGCGGCCCGGTGTGTTCGGAGCTCTGCCGTACAGATCAACCTTTAGATAGATGTGTTTAAATATCCACTTAGTGGAGCCAAGAAAGGAAGGAAGAAGAAGAAGAAAAAAATAGATAATTTAGCGAGAAAGGCGTTATATATACGAAGCAGGATGCAATGGCAAACTCGCGGCCAGAAATCGATGGAGGGCGGGCACGAGAGCCGACCGCGTGAAAACAATGCGTGTTGTGTTTCGGAGGGGAGGCAGAAAAGGACCCGGGGGAGGGGGATGGGTTAATCTTTCGTTACACAGGACGCAGAACGTCTCATGCAAGAAACTGCCGGTGATGTACGACACACAAGGTCCATTTAAAATGTACGAACCGATACATTTACGTTTACATTTCCTTGATTTCTAATCAAAAGTTATTTTACCCCTTTTTTCCCCCTAAACTTTTCGATTAGTGACAGAACAAGATATGAAAAAAAAACGTTTCGAGAGCAATTCCATTCCGTCGCCATCAGAGAAGGATTGTTCTTAAAGGGCAGGAGCTTGTTGGCTCTATTTGCTGCTGATGTAGAAGACGGTCCAGGACCTTCTTCGTCCACCGGTTTGTTGGTTGCCATCTTGTCTTATTAACATGTCGAGCATCTGGTAAAAAAAAAATCCGACAAGACGGCTTAATAACCAACAGGTAGGAGGAGATTGGTGCTTAGTTTGAAGCTCCGGTAGAAACGTTACCCTCTAAATACTAAAATCATTGCCAGCATTTTCCACGCCAAGAATATTCCTCAGAAACCGGTTCGCAGGCTCGCTCTATTGCTAATTCTAAGGTTGGCTCCGGGAAAGCCGCAGATAAGTCTTGGTTCCTTTTGTTAATAAACCAGAGCTCGGCACGGTTTATCACTGAGGAAACTAACACAAGCCAACGCCCACCTTCTAGAAATCCAGGAATACAAGACTAGATGTTGTGTTTGGCAAAAACTCGACATGTTTAACCCCCCGGACATCATTCAGGTAAACCCAGGCAGCGACTCTCAGTAAGTTTGAGAGAAAATAAAAAAAAACGTTAAAAGTAAATATTGCAGGTAAAACTAAACATTATATTAACATAAAACGATGGAATAATCAGGAAAACAAGCATATCTTTCAAAGAATGAAGCGTGAATGCGCGCAGGTAGCTAGCTACCACTCACGGATTCAGGTAATTTCGGTATCTCACACCTGGCAGGCTCGGTGCCGTCAGGTGATTAAAAGTGCGTTAAATATGCCGTCGATGATGGATCTGGTATAAAATGACTCTGAAACTGGTTTGAATTTTAAGGAGAATATTCTGAGTAAGTTCCAGGAACGAACGGAGAGATAGGGGAAGATTATTAATTCAAGTCTTCGATTGGAAGCCCGGCTTTGATGATGAGGACACTTGTTTGTTTCAGACTGTTTGAGACGAACGACGAGCTGAAGCACTTCTTCAAGTCGCTGCAGCAGATCAAAGACATCAGCGAACTGAGGGAGAACAAGTTCTTGGAGCATCACGTCACCATGGTGATGTATACGCTAGATGAGGCCATTTCCACCTTGGACGATGTGGATTACGTCATAGACATGCTGCACACGATTGGACAGTCACACAGAAAGATGGAGCATTTCGTGCCAGACTTTTTTTGGGTAAGTCTGAGTGACGCTGGAGCAGTGCCCCGCACACTCCATCAGTACCACCTTGTAGATGGGTAAGTTTGGTACAAATCTTGGTTAAATAACAGAGACAGTCATACTGGCATTTCATTTTTCGAAATAGCAGATTTTACTAAATCGGGTAGAAAGCAAACACAAACCAGTAAGCAATTGTTTAAAATCTGTAGACAACAGTCTCCATCTGAAGGCAGGATTATCTCGGCTCATCAAGTTATTATCGATTGTTTTTGATATGTGTGGGAATAAGATAACATGGGGAAAGTTTTCACCTTCAAGTGATTTAGAACACAGAGATAACCCACACTACGAGCAGAAAGGATATGCAATGCAATATTTAAACTTATTTTTATGGTAGTGTATGTCAGAGCCGATACCTACTCTACAGAAATTGCAATCTATTGACTTTAGGAGAAAGATCTTGTCATTTGCAGTAATATCACCCCATTCTTGCCTCTCAATCTGTTCGCATCAGCCAGAACGAGGAGCCAAGGTTAAAAGGATTTTTTAAAGTTTTAATTACCATTACAGCGGACGTAGTCATAAAACTTGTATCTCATTAATATCGACTTCTCTCTAGGAGTCGCCAATCTCATCTTTGGCTAATAAAAACAAGTTAATTCCTTCCTGCATATTAAAGCTGTCAGTCAGTTGGTTGCTAGGAGCCCGTGTTCTACCCCGTCTCCATTACATCAAAAAATATCGATCCAATTAATCGAATTGTTTTTATCTGAGTAGATAAAAGGTTCTCTCTCTCTCTCTCCATAAACCTATATATCAACCGGTGATTCAAACAAATAACAAATAAGATGGAAAAAAGATGGCCAGAACCAGGAGTTCAGCAAACGGATTTAAAATGTCCAAAAATAAATTAAAAAATAGCAATTTAAATTTTAACTACGTCAGTAAATACTGTAGATAAACTTAATCCATCCATAATTTTTTTAAAAAAAAGGTCTTTTCTTCGAATTAGTTAAAGACAAAAAAATTAGGAGATGAAGATGTACTGAAGGCCAAAAGTTAGGCTAACGAAAGAAAATGTATTTCTTTGTCCTTTCACTATCGTCACATTATCAAAGTAATTAACTAATTCACTGTTCTACTTTTAATACTATGAATACAATTTTACCACCAAAGAGGATACTCTATTATTAGAAATAATTTTATTATTTATGCTTGTTGTATCTGGCAATAATGACTAAGTCTAAAGCAGCGATATTATGTTGCGAGAGACCACAGTCATTCATCTTTGTAAATTCTAAGATGAAACTCGTTAGTCTGAAGTCTCATCTTCCGGTAAACTGAGCCGTGGACATTCGTTCAGAACTTCGGTTTGTTTGTCTATTTTAGTGAAAATGGAAATAAATTACCTAAAAACTCTACGAGTATATCACTTGAAAATATTACTTCTTCTTCTTCTTCTTCTTCTTATTATTATTATTATTATTATTATATTATTATTATTATTATTATTATTATTATTATTAATTATTATTATTATTATTATTATTATTATTATTATTTTGTGTCGTTTCTAGAAAATCGAAGAACCTTTTCTTTTGGCCATCAAAGAAACTCTCGGAGACAGATTCACGGCCAATATAGAGCACATATACAGGAAGACAATTCACTTCATCCTAGAGAAAATTGTGGAGGGATGCAAAACAGCCCCTAGCGTATAATCGTCAAAGGATGTAGATTTGAAATTTTTTTAAAAAAAAAAACCCTATTCTAATATGGAGCTAAATAGTAAAATGGTCACGTGTTTTCAGCTTAAAAAACCTCCAACGAGGAGAGCTCTTGTGTCAACGTGGGTACGCACCCACATGTAAACTTATGGATACTAATGGTATCAGGTTGTAGTTGTACAAATTATTTTTAATTTTACAAATGGTAATAACGGTTGAATTTGTTTTTGTTGTTGGTGGTGTTGCCACGTCGGTGAAAGTCGTCCGCTCGCTCGCTTGACTATGAAGTCGGCCTGCGGTTGGGACCGTTTCTGAAACCTGAATAATTCTGTCGCCACCCGGAGAGTTAACGACGGAACTCTTTCTATCTGGTAGACAGGCAGGCACCAAACAACGCCGGTACTAAAAGAAAAAAAGAAAAAAAACCACAGAGAGAAGATCACGTGTAGTCTCCCTTTTCGCCTGATCTTCGATGAAGAAAAGATGTCTAAACAGAGTTGATACGAGTTTATTTTGGGGGGGGTGGTTATTCGTTTTCGGTCTGTAGAAGGAGTTAAATGTCTGACAGACTTAAATACTATGACGATACAACCTTAACTTTCGCCGTATCACTAAAAGCGACGATGATTTTAATGTAAACAGACGGAGACGACGTAGAAGTCTTGTAGTTGCCCGGATTATCAGTATGAAGAAGGATCGATCGAGAGCGGTTATCGGCCACCAGGTGGCGAGCGGGTGTCGTAGTGACAAGTTCCGTGATCGAGAGGCCGAGTAATCGGTGCGCATCGACAAAGCTACTGCACGCGTACAGACACCGAAGGACCTGTACCGAATATGCCAGGTTTTGTACAGTCCTCTTAGTAGGAGGCAGCGACAACACATCGATGTAGTTATCAGTCACGTCGAGCGAAGTCCTCGGATTTGATACTTAACAATCGGATAAGGACTTTCTTCCCGCACTAAGGTTTTGCAATAAGCTTCCAGTAAAGTAGAAGTTGGAAATAAATCGTTAAATTCATACTTTCAATTTATTAGCATAACCGTTAACAACCCGAAATATATTATTTTAAACTGGTGCATATGTAATTAATATATAGCAACTACTATGCATTTTCATTTTTTTTTCCTTTGTTAGATCTAACAAGGTTTTATTGTTTGTTTTTTTTTTTAAATGGACTGTATTCCTTAATATGCTTTGAAGAATGACCATTGGTAGCTTAGTCGCCATTTTGAAAACTCCGACAGTTCGTAAGGTTTATTACCCCGTCACACCACTGACCACAGACAGGTCGACAAATGATCGTATGTCGCTGAACCTTTACTATATTCAGAAAATATCTTAGATAATTGAAAAAAATGTTACTAAAAATTATAAACCATAAAACTGCTTTCGTTTAGCAATAATTTATGAAAGTACATTCCCTCCCACCTCCCAATGATTAAGGAAAAATCTTTCACAAATTGTAGCAGTACTTATTGTTTGTATAATGGAAATTTACCATTGTAAACTAGACGTTCAGGTAGAGAGAGAGAGCTCTTGAGGCTTTCAAACACCACCCCCCCTCAAATGAACACCTACATTTTGAAATTTTTGAAGATTCAGGTGGGAATTATTCATTTTAAAATATATTTTTTTTGAGTTTCTGGTGCACTGACGTCGCCGCCACAAAATTTTGCTTTGCCAGACGTCGGTATCGTGTGGTTTTCTCAAAGACTTTGAAAGGAAAACTGTTCTGAGTCAGAGACATTACGTCGCCAGAGGGCGTGACGACAGCTAGTGCGTTGAGTGGACAACGATCGAACAAAACCTCGTCTTATCTGTGTAATTTTGTAAGTTATTTATTGTTGTAAAAAGAAAATAAGATATCTTGTTGAAGAGTTGCCTTAGAATGCTATCGAATCCCAGTATTTTGTTTGTTTCATTCCGCAAATATATATATTTAATGTATCCCATTTGTCTAAATAAAATATGTTTCTCTATCAATAATCCTGCTTTTGAAATTAATTTTTGTGTATGGACTTAAAAACATTTCCTTTAGTCTTCACTCCGACTATACTGCAATTAAAAAACGAACAATGTTAGATTAAGGCTTGTACAGGCTCTCTGCTTCCCGCTAGCGCCCAGTCGGCGGGAAAGTTAATTGAAATGTAGAGTGCATCAGATAGATCGTCAGATACCTAGGTTTATTGCTGGTCAAAACGACAAACATCTCAGATGAGGTTCGTCGGTTTGATGATAAAGGTGGACCAAGGAGAATTAGCTATACAAGGGATAAATAAGGGTTATTGTGAGTATGATGAATACACACATAAAAGTGTCCAAATACCAATAAGTTGAATTTGAAGAACTTTTTATGTTTGTTTTTTTTTTTAATATATTTTCTGATATAAGGGCATTAGATTGTCGTCTAAAAGTCCAGAAATAATTCTTTAACGAAATACTTTAACATTACAAGAACAAGTCCTGCTCATTAAATGAATTTAGCGGTGGACTATTGCCAGAAAATGTTTTTTTGAAAATCATGAACTTCCTGTTCCTTTGTAATATTATTCTCTTTCTCTCTCTCTCTCTCTCTCTCTCTCATCTCTCTCTGTAATGACCTCAGCTCTCTCCATCTCTCTCTCTTTGTAATGACGTCATCTCCATCTTTCTCTGTAATTACATCATCTCTCTCTGTAATGTCATCATCTCTCCATCTCTCTCTTTGTAACGACGTCATCTTCATCTCTCTGTAATGACCATCTCTCCATCTCTCTCTCTGTAATGTCATCATCTCTCCATCTCTCTCTCTGTAATGTCATCATCTCTCCATCTCTCTCTCTGTAATGTCATCATCTCTCCATCTCTCTCTTTGTAACGACGTCATCTTCATCTCTCTGTAATGACCATCTCTCCATCTCTCTCTCTGTAATGTCGTCATCTCTCCATCTCTCTCTTTGTAACGACGTCATCTTCATCTCTCTGTAATGACCATCTCTCCATCTCTCTCTCTGTAATGTCGTCATCTCTCCATCTCTCTCTTTGTAACGACGTCATCTTCATCTCTCTGTAATGACCATCTCTCCATCTCTCTCTCTGTAATGTCGTCATCTCTCCATCTCTCTCTTTGTAACGACGTCATCTTCATCTCTCTGTAATGACCATCTCTCCATCTCTCTCTCTGTAATGTCGTCATCTCTCCATCTCTCTCTTTGTAATGACGTCATCTTCATCTCTCTGTAATGACCTTCTCTCCATCTCTCTCTGTAATGACGTCATCTCTCTCTGTAATGTCATCATCTCTCCATCTCTCTCTCTGTAATGACGTCATCTCTCTCTCTCTCTCGCGCGCGCCCTCTTTTCAAACCATGTAACGTGGCTAGGTAAGTATCAATCACCAAAGTCTCTCATCTTAAAATATCTTTACGCTTTCAGTATCTGCGCCTGAACTTCAAAGGAGCAGAAAAAAGTTTAAAGCCCATATAACGCCCTTTGAAAAATAGTTGCCGCTATTCATCTTCAACATATAACCTTCACGAAAAAATATAGAACAGGTGTTTCCAATCCTGCAGCGTTTATATGGTACATTCAAATATGTTCGTATTCTGGTCGAAGAGGACCCCGTGGAAAGACACTGCATCTACAACATGTGATGTAAAAGTGATCATTTCAGGAACTGAGCGACCATAGAAACTCACGTGCAAATACCTTCTGTGACTTCGTCTTGTCCATTTTTTTTGCATAAGACCCATGACCATTTCCCCTATAAACCGTCCTGGAAGTACCATACAAGTTCTGCAGGCTTGGAGACATCACCTGCTGCTCTCTTTTTCGTCTGTGAAGAACAGATTTAGGCTCGCTAGTTTACTACAAGCTTTTCAAGGACCTGAAGAACGAACCGGAGGGGAGGAAACTGCTGCGGGCCAAACAGCGGATTTGAGCTGAATAATGTGACGCTTCATCTACCCCTCGAGCCGCGCTTGCTATCTGAAAGCTGTTCGCCGGAAAATCAGAGAGCATTTTAAAAAAATCGGAAGCGTGAGGTAAAAATCTGCGACCAACATCGCTCGGCAATCTCGCTACCCAATGTTCTGGAGATAGACGCCTGACGATTCGTGTGGAAAACCAGCCCGTGTTTTGTCACATTTACAGCCGATTTTCGGGATTCAGTTTTCTCTCTCGTCGTCTTCACTGTACCAATCTCCCCTCCACTCTTGCTGGCTTGAAACTGGATGGTCGATAGCGGAATATCTACTGACTTCTATCCATTCCTAAACTATGCGCCAATGTCCATAGTTCTGGTGAACCGCAGACACGAGCTTTCTCCGGCAATTATGCGCTTTTTATGTGATTGGAATGGCTTATTTGAGTCTCACTGGGCATTTATTTACTTTTGTCACATCCCTGTATATATATCAAGGATAAAAAGTTAAAAAGTAGCGTTTCCATATTTTAAATCTTGCAAAGCTTCCTTTCTTTTCTATTATTGGTACCATATTCCTTCCAAGAGAAACACCGCACGACCAGCTCATCATGGCACACTTAATGAAGCGGGGGAAGACTTTGGAAGATTTTCATTTGCGCGATTTAGGTCGTTTCTTTTGTTCATATTTAAGAGAAACAAAAACAAAAACGTAATGTAAATTGCGCTTACTGAATTTTAGTTCCATTAACATCTGCAGAAGGACTTAACGATGGATGACTCTGTAATTTAAATTGTATCTTTTGTTCGTGATAAAAGGATTCCTAATTCTAAACTGGACATTTTCTTTTATCTATTCAATACCAGTCGTCACATATTTGGCTCTGTCAAAGCCCTTCTACAGAATCGTAGGGGGAGGTCATGTTGACAAACCATCG